>JARDWJ010000133.1:0-42522 GCA_031770325.1 Bolboschoenus planiculmis | reverse complement strand
ACACACGCGAGACAGATGACGTGAAATACAAGCCATAACATGCAAATACAAGTGCAAAAACACTCGTAAGCATGAAATAAACATTTTTGGTGGCTTCTTTGTGTATTTGGACGTTATTTGAATGAGAAATGAGGCCAAATTGGTTAAAAATTTGCATAAACATGCTCAAATGCCTTTTTAATGCATTTTAATGCGATTTGAAGTGAAATATAGGTCATAACATGCAAATACAAGTGCAAAAACACTCGTAAACATTAAATAAACATTTTTGGTGGCTTCTTTGTGTTTTTAGACGTTATTTGAATGAGAAATGAGGCCAAATTGGTTAAAAATATGCAAAAACATGATCAAATTCGTTTTTAATGCATTTTAATGCGATTTGAAGTGAAATATAAGCCATAACATGCAAATACAAGTGCAAAAACGCTCGTAAACATGAAATAAACATTTTTGGTGGCTTCTTTGTGTATTTGGACGTTATTTGACTGATAAATGAGGCTAAATTGGTTAAAAATGTGTATAAACATGATCAAATTGGTTTTTAATGCATTTTAATGCGATTTGACGTGAAATATAGGTCATTAAATGCAAATACAAGTGCAAAAAAACTCGTAAACATGAAATAAATATTTTTGGTGGCTTCTTTGTGTATTTGGACGTTATTTGAATGAGAAATGAGGCCAAATTGGTTAAAAATTTGCATAAACATGATCAAATTCGTTTTTAATGTATTTTAATGCGATTTGACGTGAAATATAAGCCATAACATGCAAATACAAGTGCAAAAAAACTCGTAAACTTGAAATAAATATTTTTGGTGGCTTCTTTGTGTATTTGGACGTTATTTGAATGATAAATGCGGCCAAATTGGTTAAAAATTTGCATAAACATGCTCAAATTCGTTTTTAATGCATTTAAATGCGATTTGACGTGAAATATAAGCCATAACATGCAAGTACAAGTGCAAAAAAACTCGTAAACATGAAATAAATATTTTTGGTGGCTTCTTTGTGTATTTGGACGTTATTTGAATGAGAAATGAGGCCAAATTGGTTAAAAATTTGCATAAACATGATCAAATTCGTTTTTAATGTATTTTAATGCGATTTGACGTGAAATATAAGCCATAACATGCAAATACAAGTGTAAAAACACTCGTAAACATGAAATAAACATTTTTGGTGGCTTCTTTGTGTATTTTGATGTTATTTGAATGAGAAATGAGGTTAAATTGGTTAAAAATTTGCATAAACATGATTAAATTCATTTTTAATGCATTTTAATGCGATTTGACGTGAAATATAAGCCATAACATGCAAATACAAGTGCAAAAACACTCGTAAACATTAAATAAACATTTTTGTGGCTTCTTTGTGTATTTGGACGTTATTTGAATGAGAAATGAGGCCAAATTGGTTAAAAATGTGCATAAACATGCTCAAATGCCTTTTTAATGCATTTTAATGCGATTTGAAGTGAAATATAGGTCATAAAATGCAAATACAAGTGCAAAAACACTCGTAAACATTAAATAAATATTTTTGGTGGCTTCTTTGTGTATTTGGACGTTATTTGACTGATAAATGAGGCCAAATTGGTTAAAAATGTGCATAAACATTCTCAAATTCGTTTTTAATGCATTTTAATGCGATTTGACGTGAAATATAAGGCATAACACGCAAATACATGTGCAAAAACACTCGTAAACATGAAATAAACATTTTTGGTGGCTTCTTTGTGTATTTGGACGTTATTTGACTGATAAATGAGGCCAAATTGGTTAAAAATTTGCATAAACATGCTCAAATGCCTTTTTAATGCATTTTAATGCGATTTGAAGTGAAATATAGGTCATAACATGCAAATACAAGTGCAAAAACACTCGTAAACATTAAATAAACATTTTTGGTGGCTTCTTTGTGTTTTTAGACGTTATTTGAATGAGAAATGAGGCCAAATTGGTTAAAAATATGCAAAAACATGATCAAATTCGTTTTTAATGCATTTTAATGCGATTTGAAGTGAAATATAAGCCATAACATGCAAATACAAGTGCAAAAACGCTCGTAAACATGAAATAAACATTTTTGGTGGCTTCTTTGTGTATTTGGACGTTATTTGACTGATAAATGAGGCTAAATTGGTTAAAAATGTGTATAAACATGATCAAATTGGTTTTTAATGCATTTTAATGCGATTTGACGTGAAATATAGGTCATTAAATGCAAATACAAGTGCAAAAAAACTCGTAAACATGAAATAAATATTTTTGGTGGCTTCTTTGTGTATTTGGACGTTATTTGAATGAGAAATGAGGCCAAATTGGTTAAAAATTTGCATAAACATGATCAAATTCGTTTTTAATGTATTTTAATGCGATTTGACGTGAAATATAAGCCATAACATGCAAATACAAGTGCAAAAAAACTCGTAAACTTGAAATAAATATTTTTGGTGGCTTCTTTGTGTATTTGGACGTTATTTGAATGATAAATGCGGCCAAATTGGTTAAAAATTTGCATAAACATGCTCAAATTCGTTTTTAATGCATTTAAATGCGATTTGACGTGAAATATAAGCCATAACATGCAAGTACAAGTGCAAAAAAACTCGTAAACATGAAATAAATATTTTTGGTGGCTTCTTTGTGTATTTGGACGTTATTTGAATGAGAAATGAGGCCAAATTGGTTAAAAATTTGCATAAACATGATCAAATTCGTTTTTAATGTATTTTAATGCGATTTGACGTGAAATATAAGCCATAACATGCAAATACAAGTGTAAAAACACTCGTAAACATGAAATAAACATTTTTGGTGGCTTCTTTGTGTATTTTGATGTTATTTGAATGAGAAATGAGGTTAAATTGGTTAAAAATTTGCATAAACATGATTAAATTCATTTTTAATGCATTTTAATGCGATTTGACGTGAAATATAAGCCATAACATGCAAATACAAGTGCAAAAACACTCGTAAACATTAAATAAACATTTTTGTGGCTTCTTTGTGTATTTGGACGTTATTTGAATGAGAAATGAGGCCAAATTGGTTAAAAATGTGCATAAACATGCTCAAATGCCTTTTTAATGCATTTTAATGCGATTTGAAGTGAAATATAGGTCATAAAATGCAAATACAAGTGCAAAAACACTCGTAAACATTAAATAAATATTTTTGGTGGCTTCTTTGTGTATTTGGACGTTATTTGACTGATAAATGAGGCCAAATTGGTTAAAAATGTGCATAAACATTCTCAAATTCGTTTTTAATGCATTTTAATGCGATTTGACGTGAAATATAAGGCATAACACGCAAATACATGTGCAAAAACACTCGTAAACATGAAATAAACATTTTTGGTGGCTTCTTTGTGTATTTGGACGTTATTTGACTGATAAATGAGGCCAAATTGGTTAAAAATGTGCATAAACATGCTCAAATTCGTTTTTAATGCATTTTAATGCGATTTGAAGTGAAATATAAGCCATAAAATGCAAATACAAGTGCAAAAACACTCGTAAACATGAAATAAACATTTTTGGTGGCTTCTTTGTGTATTTGGACGTTATTTGAATGATAAATGCGGCCAAATTGGTTAAATATTTGCATAAACATGCTAAAATTCGTTTTTAATGCATTTAAATGCGATTTGAAGTGAAATATAGGTCATAACATGCAAATACAAGTGCAAAAACACTCAATCATGAAATAAACATTTTTGGAGGCTTCTTTGTGTATTTGGACTATATTTGAATGAGAAATGAGGCCAAATTGGTTAAAAATGTGCATAAACATGCTCAAATTCGTTTTTAATGTATTTCAATGCGATTTGAAGTGAAATATAGGTCATAACATACAAATACAAGTGCAAAAACACTCGTAAACATTAAATAAACTTTTTTGGTGGATTCTTTGTGTATTTTGACGTTATTTGAAGGAGAAATGAGGCCAAACTGGTTAAAAATGTGCATAAACATGCTCAAATTCATTTTTAATGCATTTTAATTCGATTTGACGTGAAATATAAGCCATGACATGCAAATACAAGTGCAAAAAAACTCGTAAACATGAAATAAACATTTTTGGAGGCTTCTTTGGGTATTTGGACGTTATTTGAATGATAAAAGAGGCCAAATTGGTTAAAAATGTGCATAAACATGCTCAAATGTCTTTCTAATGCATTTTAATGCGATTTGAAGTGAAATATAAGCCATAACATGCAAATACAAGTGCAAAAACACTCGTAAACATGAAATAATCATTTTTGGTGGCTTCTTTGTGTATTTGGACGATATTTGAATGAGAAATGAGGCCAAATTGGTTAAAAATGTGCATAAACATGCTCAAATTCGTTTTTAATGCATTTTAATGCGATTTGACGTGAAATACAAGCCATAACATGCAAATACAAGTGCAAAAACACTCGTAAGCATGAAATAAACATTTTTGGTTGCTTCTTTGTGTATTTGGACGTTATTTGAATGAGAAATGAGGCCAAATTGGTTAAACATTTGCATAAACATGCTCAAATGCCTTTTTAATGCATTTTAATGCGATTTGAAGTGAAATATAGGTCATAACATGCAAATACAAGTGCAAAAACACTCGTAAACATTAAATAAACATTTTTGGTGGCTTCTTTGTGTTTTTAGACGTTATTTGAATGAGAAATGAGGCCAAATTGGTTAAAAATATGCAAAAACATGATCAAATTCGTTTTTAATGCATTTTAATGCGATTTGAAGTGAAATATAAGCCATAACATGCAAATACAAGTGCAAAAACGCTCGTAAACATGAAATAAACATTTTTGGTGGCTTCTTTGTGTATTTGGACGTTATTTGACTGATAAATGAGGCTAAATTGGTTAAAAATGTGTATAAACATGATCAAATTGGTTTTTAATGCATTTTAATGCGATTTGACGTGAAATATAGGTCATTAAATGCAAATACAAGTGCAAAAAAACTCGTAAACATGAAATAAATATTTTTGGTGGCTTCTTTGTGTATTTGGACGTTATTTGAATGAGAAATGAGGCCAAATTGGTTAAAAATTTGCATAAACATGATCAAATTCGTTTTTAATGTATTTTAATGCGATTTGACGTGAAATATAAGCCATAACATGCAAATACAAGTGCAAAAAAACTCGTAAACTTGAAATAAATATTTTTGGTGGCTTCTTTGTGTATTTGGACGTTATTTGAATGATAAATGCGGCCAAATTGGTTAAAAATTTGCATAAACATGCTCAAATTCGTTTTTAATGCATTTAAATGCGATTTGACGTGAAATATAAGCCATAACATGCAAGTACAAGTGCAAAAAAACTCGTAAACATGAAATAAATATTTTTGGTGGCTTCTTTGTGTATTTGGACGTTATTTGAATGAGAAATGAGGCCAAATTGGTTAAAAATTTGCATAAACATGATCAAATTCGTTTTTAATGTATTTTAATGCGATTTGACGTGAAATATAAGCCATAACATGCAAATACAAGTGTAAAAACACTCGTAAACATGAAATAAACATTTTTGGTGGCTTCTTTGTGTATTTTGATGTTATTTGAATGAGAAATGAGGTTAAATTGGTTAAAAATTTGCATAAACATGATTAAATTCGTTTTTAATGCATTTTAATGCGATTTGACGTGAAATATAAGCCATAACATGCAAATACAAGTGCAAAAACACTCGTAAACATTAAATAAACATTTTTGTGGCTTCTTTGTGTATTTGGACGTTATTTGAATGAGAAATGAGGCCAAATTGGTTAAAAATGTGCATAAACATGCTCAAATGCCTTTTTAATGCATTTTAATGCGATTTGAAGTGAAATATAGGTCATAAAATGCAAATACAAGTGCAAAAACACTCGTAAACATTAAATAAATATTTTTGGTGGCTTCTTTGTGTATTTGGACGTTATTTGACTGATAAATGAGGCCAAATTGGTTAAAAATGTGCATAAACATTCTCAAATTCGTTTTTAATGCATTTTAATGCGATTTGACGTGAAATATAAGGCATAACACGCAAATACATGTGCAAAAACACTCGTAAACATGAAATAAACATTTTTGGTGGCTTCTTTGTGTATTTGGACGTTATTTGACTGATAAATGAGGCCAAATTGGTTAAAAATGTGCATAAACATGCTCAAATTCGTTTTTAATGCATTTTAATGCGATTTGAAGTGAAATATAAGCCATAAAATGCAAATACAAGTGCAAAAACACTCGTAAACATGAAATAAACATTTTTGGTGGCTTCTTTGTGTATTTGGACGTTATTTGAATGATAAATGCGGCCAAATTGGTTAAATATTTGCATAAACATGCTAAAATTCGTTTTTAATGCATTTTAATGCGATTTGAAGTGAAATATAGGTCATAACATGCAAATACAAGTGCAAAAACACTCGTAATCATGAAATAAACATTTTTGGAGGCTTCTTTGTGTATTTGGACTATATTTGAATGAGAAATGAGGCCAAATTGGTTAAAAATGTGCATAAACATGCTCAAATTCGTTTTTAATGCATTTCAATGCGATTTGAAGTGAAATATAGGTCATAACATACAAATACAAGTGCAAAAACACTCGTAAACATTAAATAAACTTTTTTGGTGGATTCTTTGTGTATTTTGACGTTATTTGAAGGAGAAATGAGGCCAAACTGGTTAAAAATGTGCATAAACATGCTCAAATTCATTTTTAATGCATTTTAATTCGATTTGACGTGAAATATAAGCCATGACATGCAAATACAAGTGCAAAAAAACTCGTAAACATGAAATAAACATTTTTGGAGGCTTCTTTGGGTATTTGGACGTTATTTGAATGATAAAAGAGGCCAAATTGGTTAAAAATGTGCATAAACATGCTCAAATGTCTTTCTAATGCATTTTAATGCGATTTGAAGTGAAATATAAGCCATAACATGCAAATACAAGTGCAAAAACACTCGTAAACATGAAATAATCATTTTTGGTGGCTTCTTTGTGTATTTGGACGATATTTGAATGAGAAATGAGGCCAAATTGGTTAAAAATGTGCATAAACATGCTCAAATTCGTTTTTAATGCATTTTAAATGCGATTTGACGTGAAATACAAGCCATAACATGCAAATACAAGTGCAAAAACACTCGTAAGCATGAAATAAACATTTTTGGTTGCTTCTTTGTGTATTTGGACGTTATTTGAATGAGAAATGAGGCCAAATTGGTTAAACATTTGCATAAACATGCTCAAATGCCTTTTTAATGCATTTTAATGCGATTTGAAGTGAAATATAGGTCATAACATGCAAATACAAGTGCAAAAACACTCGTAAACATTAAATAAACATTTTTGGTGGCTTCTTTGTGTTTTTAGACGTTATTTGAATGAGAAATGAGGCCAAATTGGTTAAAAATATGCAAAAACATGATCAAATTCGTTTTTAATGCATTTCAATGCGATTTGAAGTGAAATATAGGTCATAACATACAAATACAATTGCAAAAACACTCGTAAACATTAAATAAACATTTTTGGTGGCTTCTTTGTATTTTTAGACGTTATTTGAATGATAAAAGAGGCCAAATTGGTTAAAAATGTGCATAAACATGCTCAAATGTCTTTCTAATGCATTTTAATGCGATTTGAAGTGAAATATAAGCCATAACATGCAAATACAAGTGCAAAAACACTCGTAAACATGAAATAATCATTTTTGGTGGCTTCTTTGTGTATTTGGACGATATTTGAATGAGAAATGAGGCCAAATTGGTTAAAAATGTGCATAAACATGCTCAAATTCGTTTTTAATGCATTTTAATGCGATTTGACGTGAAATACAAGCCATAACATGCAAATACAAGTGCAAAAAAACTCGTAAACATGAAATAAACATTTTTGGAGGCTTCTTTGGGTATTTGGACGTTATTTGAATGATAAAAGAGGCCAAATTGGTTAAAAATGTGCATAAACATGCTCAAATGTCTTTCTAATGCATTTTAATGCGATTTGAAGTGAAATATAGGTCATTAAATGCAAATACAAGTGCAAAAACGCTCGTAAACATGAAATAAACATTTTTGGTGGCTTCTTTGTGTATTTGGACGATATTTGAATGACAAATGAGGCCAAATTGGTTAAAAATGTGCATAAACATGCTCAAATTCGTTTTTAATGCATTTCAATGCGATTTGAAGTGAAATATAGGTCATAACATACAAATACAATTGCAAAAACACTCGTAAACATTAAATAAACATTTTTGGTGGCTTCTTTGTATTTTTAGACGTTATTTGAATGATAAAAGAGGCCAAATTGGTTAAAAATGTGCATAAACATGCTCAAATGTCTTTCTAATGCATTTTAATGCGATTTGAAGTGAAATATAAGCCATAACATGCAAATACAAGTGCAAAAACACTCGTAAACATGAAATAAACATTTTTGGTGGCTTCTTTGTGTATTTGGACGATATTTGAATGAGAAATGAGGCCAAATTGGTTAAAAATGTGCATAAACATGCTCAAATTCGTTTTTAATGCATTTCAATGCGATTTGAAGTGAAATATAGGTCATAACATACAAATACAAGTGCAAAAACACTCGTAAACATTAAATAAACTTTTTTGGTGGATTCTTTGTGTATTTTGACGTTATTTGAAGGAGAAATGAGGCCAAACTGGTTAAAAATGTGCATAAACATGCTCAAATTCATTTTTAATGCATTTTAATTCGATTTGACGTGAAATATAAGCCATGACATGCAAATACAAGTGCAAAAAAACTCGTAAACATGAAATAAACATTTTTGGAGGCTTCTTTGGGTATTTGGACGTTATTTGAATGATAAAAGAGGCCAAATTGGTTAAAAATGTGCATAAACATGCTCAAATGTCTTTCTAATGCATTTTAATGCGATTTGAAGTGAAATATAAGCCATAACATGCAAATACAAGTGCAAAAACACCCGTAAACATGAAATAAACATTTTTGGTGGCTTCTTTGTATATTTGGACGATATTTGAATGAGAAATGAGGCCAAATTGGTTAAAAATGTGCATAAACATGCTCAAATTCGTTTTTAATGCATTTTAATGCGATTTGACGTGAAATACAAGCCATAACATGCAAATACAAGTGCAAAAACACTCGTAAGCATGAAATAAACATTTTTGGTGGCTTCTTTGTGTATTTGGACGTTATTTGAATGAGAAATGAGGCCAAATTGGTTAAACATTTGCATAAACATGCTCAAATGCCTTTTTAATGCATTTTAATGCGATTTGAAGTGAAATATAGGTCATAACATGCAAATACAAGTGCAAAAACACTCGTAAACATTAAATAAACATTTTTGGTGGCTTCTTTGTGTTTTTAGACGTTATTTGAATGAAAAATGAGGCCAAATTGGTTAAAAATGTGCATAAACATGATCAAATTCGTTTTTAATGCATTTTAATGCGATTTGAAGTGAAATATAAGCCATAACATGCAAATACAAGTGCAAAAACGCTCGTAAACATGAAATAAACATTTTTGGTGGCTTCTTTGTGTATTTGGACGTTATTTGACTGATAAATGAGGCTAAATTGGTTAAAAATGTGTATAAACATGATCAAATTCGTTTTTAATGCATTTTAATGCGATTTGACGTGAAATATTGGTCATTAAATGCAAATACAAGTGCAAAAAAACTCGTAAACATGAAATAAATATTTTGGTGGCTTCTTTGTGTATTTGGACGTTATTTGAATGAGAAATGAGGCCAAATTGGTTAAAAATTTGCATAAACATGATCAAATGCCTTTTTAATGCATTTTAATGCGATTTGAAGTGAAATATAGGTCATAACATGCAAATACAAGTGCAAAAACACTCGTAATCATGAAATAAACATTTTTGGTGGCTTCTTTGTGTATTTGGACGTTATTTGAATGAGAAATGAGGCCAAATTGGTTAAAAATTTGCATAAACATGATCAAATTCGTTTTTAATGTATTTTAATGCGATTTGACGTGAAATATAAGCCATAACATGCAAATACAAGTGCAAAAACACTCGTAAACATGAAATAAACATTTTTGGTGGCTTCTTTGTGTATTTTGATGTTATTTGAATGAGAAATGAGGTTAAATTGGTTAAAAATTTGCATAAACATGATTAAATTCGTTTTTAATGCATTTTAATGCGATTTGACGTGAAATATAAGCCATAACATGCAAATACAAGTGCAAAAACACTCGTAAACATTAAATAAACATTTTTGGTGGCTTCTTTGTGTATTTTGACGTTATCTGAATGAGAAATGAAGCCAAATTGGTTAAAACTGTGCATAAACATGCTCAAATGTCTTTTTAATGCATTTTAATGCCATTTGAAGTGAAATATAGGCCATAACATGCAAATACAAGTGCAAAAACACTCGTAAACATTAAATAAACATTTTTGGTGGTTTCTTTGTGTATTTGGACGTTATTTGACTGATAAATGAGGCCAAATTGGTTAAAAATGTGCATAAACATGCTCAAATTCGTTTTTAATGCATTTTAATGCGATTTGACGTGAAATATAAGGCATAACACGCAAATACATGTTCAAAAACACTCGTAAACATGAAATAAACATTTTTGGTGGCTTCTTTGTGTATTTGGACGTTATTTGACTGATAAATTAGGCCAAATTGGTTAAAAATGTGCATAAACATGCTCAAATTCGTTTATAATGCATTTTAATGCGATTTGACCCGTGAAATATAAGCCATAAAATGCAAATACAAGTGCAAAAACACTCGTAAACATGAAATAAACATTTTTGGTGGCTTCTTTGTGTATTTGGACGTTATTTGAATGATAAATGCGGCCAAATTGGTTAAATATTTGCATAAACATGCTCAAATTCGTTTTTAATGCATTTTAATGCGATTTGAAGTGAAATATAGGTCATAACATGCAAATACAAGTGCAAAAACACTCGTAATCATGAAATAAACATTTTTGGAGGCTTCTTTGGGTATTTGGACGTTATTTGAATGATAAAAGAGGCCAAATTGGTTAAAAATGTGCATAAACATGCTCAAATGTCTTTCTAATGCATTTTAATGCGATTTGAAGTGAAATATAAGCCATAACATGCAAATACAAGTGCAAAAACACTCGTAAACATGAAATAAACATTTTTGGTGGCTTCTTTGTGTATTTGGACGATATTTGAATGAGAAATGAGGCCAAATTGGTTAAAAATGTGCATAAACATGCTCAAATTCGTTTTTAATGCATTTAATGCGATTTGACGTGAAATACAAGCCATAACATGCAAATACAAGTGCAAAAACACTCGTAAACATGAAATAAACATTTTTGGTGGCTTCTTTGTGTATTTTGATGTTATTTGAATGAGAAATGAGGTTAAATTGGTTAAAAATTTGCATAAACATGATTAAATTCGTTTTTAATGCATTTTAATGCGATTTGACGTGAAATATAAGCCATAACATGCAAATACAAGTGCAAAAACACTCGTAAACATGAAATAAACATTTTTGGTGGCTTCTTTGTGTATTTGGACGATATTTGAATGAGAAATGAGGCCAAATTGGTTAAAAATGTGCATAAACATGCTCAAATTCGTTTTTAATGCATTTCAATGCGATTTGAAGTGAAATATAGGTCATAACATACAAATACAAGTGCAAAAACACTCGTAAACATTAAATAAACTTTTTTGGTGGATTCTTTGTGTATTTTGACGTTATTTGAAGGAGAAATGAGGCCAAACTGGTTAAAAATGTGCATAAACATGCTCAAATTCATTTTTAATGCATTTTAATTCGATTTGACGTGAAATATAAGCCATGACATGCAAATACAAGTGCAAAAAAACTCGTAAACATGAAATAAACATTTTTGGAGGCTTCTTTGGGTATTTGGACGTTATTTGAATGATAAAAGAGGCCAAATTGGTTAAAAATGTGCATAAACATGCTCAAATGTCTTTCTAATGCATTTTAATGCGATTTGAAGTGAAATATAAGCCATAACATGCAAATACAAGTGCAAAAAACACTCGTAAACATGAAATAATCATTTTTGGTGGCTTCTTTGTGTATTTGGACGATATTTGAATGAGAAATGAGGCCAAATTGGTTAAAAATGTGCATAAACATGCTCAAATTCGTTTTTAATGCATTTTAATGCGATTTGACGTGAAATACAAGCCATAACATGCAAATACAAGTGCAAAAACACTCGTAAGCATGAAATAAATCTGTCTCGCGTGTGTTTTGTGTATTTGGACGTTATTTGAATGAGAAATGTGGCCAAATTGGTTAAACATTTGCATAAACATGCTCAAATGCCTTTTTAATGCATTTTAATGCGATTTGAAGTGAAATATAGGTCATAACATGCAAATACAAGTGCAAAAACACTCGTAAACATTAAATAAACATTTTTGGTGGCTTCTTTGTGTTTTTAGACGTTATTTGAATGAGAAATGAGGCCAAATTGGTTAAAAATGTGCATAAACATGATCAAATTCGTTTTTAATGCATTTTAATGCGATTTGAAGTGAAATATAAGCCATAACATGCAAATACAAGTGCAAAAACGCTCGTAAACATGAAATAAACATTTTTGGTGGCTTCTTTGTGTATTTGGACGATATTTGAATGAGAAATGAGGCCAAATTGGTTAAAAATGTGCATAACATGCTCAAATTCGTTTTTAATGCATTTCAATGCGATTTGAAGTGAAATATAGGTCATAACATACAAATACAAGTGCAAAAACACTCGTAAACATTAAATAAACTTTTTTGGTGGCTTCTTTGTTTTTTTAGACGTTATTTGAATGATAAAAGAGGCCAAATTGGTTAAAAATGTGCATAAACATGCTCAAATGTCTTTCTAATGCATTTTAATGCGATTTGAAGTGAAATATAAGCCATAACATGCAAATACAAGTGCAAAAAACACTCGTAAACATGAAATAAACATTTTGGTGGCTTCTTTGTGTATTTGGACGATATTTGAATGAGAAATGAGGCCAAATTGGTTAAAAATGTGCATAAACATGCTCAAATTCGTTTTTAATGCATTTCAATGCGATTTGAAGTGAAATATAGGTCATAACATACAAATACAAGTGCAAAAACACTCGTAAACATTAAATAAACTTTTTTGGTGGATTCTTTGTGTATTTTGACGTTATTTGAAGGAGAAATGAGGCCAAACTGGTTAAAAATGTGCATAAACATGCTCAAATTCATTTTTAATGCATTTTAATTCGATTTGACGTGAAATATAAGCCATGACATGCAAATACAAGTGCAAAAAAACTCGTAAACATGAAATAAACATTTTTGGAGGCTTCTTTGGGTATTTGGACGTTATTTGAATGATAAAAGAGGCCAAATTGGTTAAAAATGTGCATAAACATGCTCAAATGTCTTTCTAATGCATTTTAATGCGATTTGAAGTGAAATAAAGCCATAACATGCAAATACAAGTGCAAAAACACTTCGTAAACATGAAATAAACATTTTTGGTGGCTTCTTTGTGTATTTGGACGATATTTGAATGAGAAATGAGGCCAAATTGGTTAAAAATGTGCATAAACATGCTCAAATTCGTTTTTTAATGCATTTTAATGCGATTTGACGTGAAAATACAAGCCATAACATGCAAATACAAGTGCAAAAACACTCGTAAGCATGAAATAAACATTTTGGTGGCTTCTTGTGTATTTGGACGTTATTTGAATGAGAAATGAGGCCAAATTGGTTAAACATTTGCATAAACATGCTCAAATGCCTTTTTAATGCATTTTAATGCGATTTGAAGTGAAATATAGGTCATAACATGCAAATACAAGTGCAAAAACACTCGTAAACATTAAATAAACATTTTTGGTGGCTTCTTTGTGTTTTAGACGTTATTTGAATGAGAAATGAGGCCAAATTGGTTAAAAATGTGCATAAACATGATCAAATTCGTTTTTAATGCATTTTAATGCGATTGAAGTGAAATATAAGCCATAACATGCAAATACAAGTGCAAAAACGCTCGTAAACATGAAATAAAACATTTTTGGTGGCTTCTTTGGTGTATTTGACGTTATTTGACTGATAAATGAGGCTAAATTGGTTAAAAATGTGTATAAACATGATCAAATTCGTTTTTAATGCATTTTAATGCGATTTGACGTGAAATATTTGGTCATTAAATGCAAATACAAGTGCAAAAAAACTCGTAAACATGAAATAAATATTTTTGGTGGCTTCTTGTGTATTCGGACGTTATTTGAATGAGAAATGAGGCCAAATTGGTTAAAATTTGCATAAACATGATCAAATGCCTTTTTAATGCATTTTAATGCGATTTGAAGTGAAATATAGGTCATAACATGCAAATACAAGTGCAAAAACACTCGTAATCATGAAATAAACATTTTTGGTGGCTTCTTTGTGTATTTGGACGTTATTTGAATGAGAAATGAGGCCAATTGGTTAAAAATTTGCATAAACATGATCAAATTCGTTTTTAATGTATTTTAATGCGATTGACGTGAAATATAAGCCATAACATGCAAATACAAGTGCAAAAACACTCGTAAACATGAAATAAACATTTTTGGTGGCTTCTTTGTGTATTTTGATGTTATTTGAATGAGAAATGAGGTTAAATTGGTTAAAAATTTGCATAAACATGATTAAATTCGTTTTTAATGCATTTTAATGCGATTTGACGTGAAATATAAGCCATAACATGCAAATACAAGTGCAAAAACACTCGTAAACATGAAATAAACATTTTTGGTGCTTCTTTGTGTATTTCGACGTTATTTGAATGAGAAATGAGGCCAAATTGGTCAAAAATGTGCATAAACATGCTCAAATGCCTTTTAATGCATTTTAATGCGATTTGAAGTGAAATATAGGTCATAAAATGCAAATACAAGTGCAAAAACACTCGTAAACATTAAATAAACATTTTTGGTGGCTTCTTTGTGTATTTGGACGTTATTTGACTGATAAATGAGGCCAAATTGGTTAAAAATGTGCATAACATGCTCAAATTCGTTTTTAATGCATTTTAATGCGATTTGACGTGAAATATAAGGCATAACACGCAAATACATGTTCAAAAACACTCGTAAACATGAAATAAACATTTTTGGTGGCTTCTTTGTGTATTTGGACGTTATTTGACTGATAAATTAGGCCAAAATTGGTTAAAAATGTGCATAAACATGCTCAAATTCGTTTATAATGCATTTTTAAATGCGATTTGACGTGAAATATAGCCATAAATGTAAATACAAGTGCAAAAACACTCGTAAACATGAAATAACATTTTTGGTGGCTTCTTTGTGTATTTGGACGTTATTTGAATGATAAATGCGGCCAAATTGGTTAAATATTTGCATAAACATGCTCAAATTCGTTTTTAAATGCATTTTAATGCGATTTGAAGTAAAATATAGGTCATAACATGCAAATACAAGTGCAAAAACACTCGTAATCATGAAATAAGCATTTTTGGAGGCTTCTTTGGGTATTTGGACGTTATTTGAATGATAAAAGAGGCCAAATTGGTTAAAAATGTGCATAAACATGCTCAAATGTCTTTCTAATGCATTTAAATGCGATTTGAAGTGAATATAAGCCATAACATGCAAATACAAGTGCAAAAACACTCGTAAACATGAAATAAACATTTTTGGTGGCTTCTTTGTGTATTTGGACGATATTTGAATGAGAAATGAGGCCAAATTGGTTAAAAATGTGCATAAACATGCTCAAATTCGTTTTTAATGCATTTTAATGCGATTTGACGTGAAATACAAGCCATAACATGCAAATACAAGTGCAAAAACACTCGTAAGCATGAAATATACATTTTTGGTGGCTTCTTTGTGTATTTGACGTTATTTGAATGAGAAATGAGGCCAAATTGGTTAAACATTTGCATAAACATGCTCAAATGCCTTTTTAATGCATTTTAATGCGATTTGAAGTGAAATATAGGTCATAACATACAAATACAAGTGCAAAAACACTCGTAAACATTAAATAAACATTTTTGGTGGCTTCTTGTGTTTTTAGACGTTATTTGAATGAGAAATGAGGCAAATTGGTTAAAAATGTGCATAAACATGATCAAATTCGTTTTTAATGCATTTTAATGCGATTTGAAGTGAAATATAGCCATAACATGCAAATACAAGTGCAAAAACGCTCGAAAACATGAAATAAACATTTTTGGGCTTCTTTGTGTATTTGGACGTTATTTGACTGATAAATGAGGCTAAATTGGTTAAAAATGTGTATAAACATGATCAAATTCGTTTTTAATGCATTTTAATGCGATTTGACGTGAAATATAGGTCATTAAATGCAAATACAAGTGCAATAAAACTCGTAATCTGTCTCGCGTGTGTAATAAATATTTTTGGTGGCTTCTTTGTGTATTTGGACGTTATTTGAATGAGAAATGAGGCCAAATTGGTTAAAAATTTGCATAAACATGATCAAATGCCTTTTTAATGCATTTTAATGCGATTTGAAGTGAAATATAGGTCATAACATGCAAATACAAGTGCAAAAACACTCGTAATCCTGAAATAAACATTTTTGGTGGCTTCTTTGTGTATTTGGACGTTATTTGAATGAGAAATGAGGCCAAATTGGTTAAAAATGTGCATAAACATGCTCAAATTCGTTTTTAATGCATTTTAATGCGATTTGACGTGAAATATAAGGCATAACACGCAAATACATGTGCAAAAACACTCGTAAACATGAAATAAACATTTTTGGTGGCTTCTTTGTGTATTTGGACGTTATTTGAATGATAAATGCGGCCAAATTGGTTAAATATTTGCATAAACATGCTCAAATTCGTTTTTAATGCATTTTAATGCGATTTGAGGTGAAATATAGGTCATAACATGCAAATACAAGTGCAAAAACACTCGTAATCATGAAATAAACATTTTTGGAGGCTTCTTTGTGTATTTGGACGATATTTGAATGAGAAATGAGGCCAAATTGGTTAAAAATGTTCATAAACATGCTCAAATTCGTTTTTAATGCATTTCAATGCGATTTGAAATGAAATATAGGTCATAACATACAAATACAAGTGCAAAAACACTCGTAAACATTAAATAAACTTTTTTGGTGGATTCTTTGTGTATTTTGACGTTATTTGAAGGAGAAATGAGGCCAAACTGGTTAAAAATGTGCATAAACATGCTCAAATTCATTTTTAATGCATTTTAATTCGATTTGACGTGAAATATAAGCCATGACATGCAAATACAAGTGCAAAAAAACTCGTAAACATGAAATAAACATTTTTGGAGGCTTCTTTGGGTATTTGGACGTTATTTGAATGATAAAAGAGGCCAAATTGGTTAAAAATGTGCATAAACATGCTTAAATGTCTTTCTAATGCATTTTAATGCGATTTGAAGTGAAATTTAAGCCATAACATGCAAATACAAGTGCAAAAACACTCGTAAACATGAAATAAACATTTTTGGTGGCTTCTTTGTGTATTTGGATGATATTTGAATGAGAAATGAGGCCAAATTGGTTAAAAATGTGCATAAACATGCTCAAATTCGTTTTTAATGCATTTTAATGCGATTTGACGTGAAATACAAGCCATAACATGCAAATACAAGTGCAAAAACACTCGTAAACATGAAATAAACATTTTTGGTGGCTTCTTTGTGTATTTGGACGTTATTTGAATGAGAAATGAGGCCAAATTGGTTAAAAATTTGCATAAACATGCTCAAATGCCTTTTAATGCATTTTAATGCGATTTGAAGTGAAATATAGGTCATAAAATGCAAATACAAGTGCAAAAACACTCGTAAACATTAAATAAACATTTTTGGTGGCTTCTTTGTGTATTTGGACGTTATTTGACTGATAAATGAGGCCAAATTGGTTAAAAATGTGCATAAACATGCTCAAATTCGTTTTTAATGCATTTGAATGCGATTTGACGTGAAATATACGCCATAAAATGCAAATACAAGTGCAAAAACACTCGTAAACATGAAATAAACATTTTTGGTGGCTTCTTTGTGTATTTGGACGTTATTTGAATGATAAATGCGGCCAAATTGGTTAAAAATGTGCATAAACATGCTCAAATTCGTTTTTAATGCATTTCAATGCGATTTGAAGTGAAATATAGGTCATAACATGCAAATACAAGTGCAAAAACACTCGTAAACATTAAATAAACATTTTTGGTGGATTCTTTGGGTATTTGGACGTTATTTGAATGAGAAATGAGGCCAAACTGGTTGAAAATGTGCATAAACATGCTCAAATTCGTTTTTAATGCATTTTTATTCGATTTGACGTGAAATATAAGCCATAACATGCAAATACAAGTGCAAAAACACTCGTAATCATGAATAAACATTTTTGGTGGCTTCTTTGTGTATTTGGACGTTATTTGAATGATAAATGCGGCCAAATTGGTTAAAAATGTGCGTAAACATGCTCAAATTCCTTTTTAATGCATTTGAATGCGATTTGAAGTGAAATATAGGTCATAACATGCAAATACAAGTGCAAGAACACTCGTAAACATTAAATAAACATTTTTGGTGGCTTCTTTGTGTATTTGGACGATATTGGAATGAGAAATGAGGCCAAATTGGTTAAAAATTTGCATAAACATGGTCAAATTCGTTTTTAATGCATTTTAATGCGATTTGACGTGAAATATAAGCCATAACATGCAAATACAAGTGCAAA
The DNA here is from genome assembly GCA_031770325.1 of Bolboschoenus planiculmis. NCBI lineage: Eukaryota > Viridiplantae > Streptophyta > Magnoliopsida > Poales > Cyperaceae > Bolboschoenus > Bolboschoenus planiculmis. The sequence continues at coordinate 23,727 of JARDWJ010000133.1, read as the reverse complement.
AACACTGGTAAACATGAAATAAATATTTTTGGGGCTTCTTTGTGTATTTGGACGTTATTTGAATGAGAAATGCGGCCAAATTGGTTAAAAATGTGCATAAACATGCTCAAATGCCTTTTTAATGCATATTAATGCGATTTGAAGTGAAATATAGGTCATAACATGCAAATACAAGTGCAAAAACACTCGTAAAAATTAAATAAATATTTTTGGTGGCTTCTTTGTGTATTTGGACGTTATTTGAATGAGAAATGAGGCCAAATTGGTTAAAAATTTGCATAAACATGCTCAAATGCCTTTTTAATGCATTTTAATGCGATTTGAAGTGAAATATAGGTCATAACATGCAAATACAAGTGTAAAAACACTCGTAAACATGAAATAAACATTTTTGGTGGCTTCTTTGTGTATTTGGACGTTATTTGAATGAGAAATGAGGTTAAGTTGGTTAAAAATTTGCATAAACATGATTAAATTCGTTTTAATGCATTTTAATGCGATTTGACGTGAAATATAAGCCATAACATGCAAATACAAGTGCAAAAACACTCGTAAACATTAAATAAACATTTTTGGTGGCTTCTTTGTGTATTTGGACATTATTTGAATGAGAAATGAGGCCAAATTGGTTAAAAATTTGCATAAACATGATTAAATTCGTTTTTAATGCATTTTAATGCGATTTGAAGTGAAATATAAGCCATAAAATGCAAATACAAGTGCAAAAACACTCGTAAACATTAAATAAACATTTTTTGTGGCTTCTTTGTGTATTTGGACGTTATTTGACTGATAAATGAGGCCAAATTGGTTAAAAATGTGCATAAACATGCTCAAATTCGTTTTTAATGCATTTTAATGCGATTTGACGTGAAATATAAGCCATAAAATGCAAATACAAGTGCAAAAACACTCGTAAACATGAAATAAACATTTTTGGTGGCTTCTTTGTATATTTGGACGTTATTTGAATGATAAATGCGGCCAAATTGATTAAAAATGTGCATAAACATGCTCAAATTCGTTTTTAATGCATTTCAATGCGATTTGAAGTGAAATATAGGTCATAACATGCAAATATAAATGCAAAAACACTCGTAAACATTAAATAAACATTTTTGGTGGATTCTTTGGGTATTTGGACGTTATTTGAATGAGAAATGAGGCCAAACTGGTTAAAAATGTGCATAAACATGCTCAAATTCGTTTTTAATGCATTTTAATTCGATTTGACGTGAAATATAAGCCATAACATGCAAATACAAGTGCAAAAACACTCGTAATCATGAAATAAACATTTTTGGTGGCTTCTTTGTGTATTTGGACGTTATTTGAATGATAAATGCGGCCAAATTGGTTAAAAATGTGCGTAAACATGCTCAAATTCCTTTTTAATGCATTTTAATGCGATTGGAAGTGAAATATAGGTCATAACATGCAAATACAAGTGTAAAAACACTCGTAAACATGAAATAAACATTTTCGGTGGCTTCTTTGTGTATTTGGACGTTATTTGAATGAGAAATGAGGTTAAATTGGTTAAAAATTTGCATAAACATGATTAAATTCGTTTTTAATGCATTTTAATGCGATTTGACGTGAAATATAAGCCATAACATGCAAATACAAGTACAAAAACACTCGTAAACATTAAATAAACATTTTTGGTGGCTTCTTTGTGTATTTGGACGTTATTTGAATTAGAAATGAGGCCAAATTGGTTAAAAATTTGCATAAACATGATTAAATTCGTTTTGAATGCATTTTAATGCGATTTGAAGTGAAATATAAGCCATAAAATGCAAATACAAGTGCAAAAACACTCGTAAACATTAAATAAACATTTTTGGTGGCTTCTTTGTGTATTTGGACGTTATTTGACTGATAAATGAGGCCAAATTGGTTAAAAATGTGCATAAACATGCTCAAATTCGTTTTAATGCATTTTAATGCGATTTGACGTGAAATATAAGCCATAACACGCAAATACATGTGCAAAAACACTCGTAAACATGAAATAAACATTTTTGGTGGCTTCTTTGTGTATTTGGACGTTATTTGACTGATAAATGAGGCCAAATTGGTTAAAAATGTGCATAAACATGCTCAAATTCGTTTTTAATGCATTTTAATGCGATTTGACGTGAAATATAAGCCATAACATGCAAATACAAGTGCAAAAACACTGGTAAACATGAAATAAATATTGGTTAAAAATGTGCATAAACATGCTCAAATGCCTTTTTAATGCATTTTAATGCGATTTGAAGTGAAATATAGGTCATAACATTCAAATACATGTGCAAAAACACTCGTAAACATCAAATAAACAATCTGTCTCGCGTGTGTGTGTATTTGGACGTTATTTGACTGATAAATGAGGCCAAATTGGTTAAAAAAGTGCATAAACATGCTCAAATTCGTTTTTAATGCATTTTAATGCGATTTGACGTGAAATATAAGCCATAAAATGCAAATACAAGTGCAAAAACACTCGTAAACATGAAATAAACATTTTTGGTGGCTTCTTTGTGTATTTGGACGTTATTTGAATGATAAATGCGGCCAAATTGGTTAAAAATGTGCATAAACATGCTCAAATTCGTTTTTAATGCATTTCAATGCGATTTGAAGTGAAATATAGGTCATAACATGCAAATACAAATGCAAAAACACTCGTAAACATTAAATAAACATTTTTGGTGGCTTCTTTGGGTATTTGGACGTTATTTGAATGATAAAAGAGGCCAAATTGGTTAAAAATGTGCATAAACATGCTCAAATGTCTTTTTAATGCATTTTAATGCGATTTGAAGTGAAATATAAGCCATAAAATGCAAATACAAGTGCAAAAACACTCGTAAACATTAAATAAACATTTTTGGTGGCTTCTTTGTGTATTTGGACGTTATTTGACTGATAAATGAGGCCAAATTGGTTAAAAATGTGCATAAACATGCTCAAATTCGTTTTTAATGCATTTTAATTCGATTTGACTTGAAATATAAGCCATAACATGCAAATACAAGTGCAAAAACACTCGTAATCATGAAATAAACATTTTTGGTGGCTTCTTTGTGTATTTGGACGTTATTTGAATGATAAATGCGGCCAAATTGGTTAAAAATGTGCGTAAACATGCTCAAATTCCTTTTTAATGCATTTTAATGCGATTGGAAATGAAATATAGGTCATAACATGCAAATACAAGTGTAAAAACACTCGTAAACATGAAATAAACATTTTTGGTGGCTTCTTTGTGTATTTGGACGTTATTTGAATGAGAAATGAGGTTAAATTGGTTAAAAATTTGCATAAACATGATTAAATTCGTTTTTAATGCATTTTAATGCGATTTGACGTGAAATATAAGCCATAACATGCAAATACAAGTGCAAAAACACTCGTAAACATTAAATAAACATTTTTGGTGGCTTCTTTGTGTATTTGGACGTTATTTGAATGAGAAATGAGGCCAAATTGGTTAAAAATTTGCATAAACATGATTAAATTCGTTTTTAATGCATTTTAATGCGATTTGAAGTGAAATATAAGCCATAAAATGCAAATACAAGTGCAAAAACACTCGTAAACATTAAATAAACATTTTTGGTGGCTTCTTTGTGTATTTGGACGTTATTTGACTGATAAATGAGGCCAAATTGGTTAAAAATGTGCATAAACATGCTCAAATTCGTTTTTAATGCATTTTAATGCGATTTGACGTGAAATATAAGCCATAACACACAAATACATGTGCAAAAACACTCGTAAACATGAAATAAACATTTTTTGTGGCTTCTTTGTGTATTTTGACGTTATTTGAATGAGAAATTAAGCCAAATTGGTTAAAACTGTGCATAAACATGCTCAAATGTCTTTTTAATGCATTTTAATGCGATTTGAAGTGAAATATAGGCCATAACATGCAAATACAAGTGCAAAAACACTCGTAAACATGAAATAAACATTTTTGGTGGCTTCTTTGTGTATTTGGACGTTATTTGAATGAGAAATGAGGTTAAATTGGTTAAAAATTTGCATAAACATGATTAAATTCGTTTTTAATGCATTTTAATGCGATTTGACGTGAAATATAAGCCATAACATGCAAATACAAGTGCAAAAACACTCGTAAACATTAAATAAACATTTTTGGTGGCTTCTTTGTGTATTTGGACGTTCTTTGAATGAGAAATGAGGCCAAATTGGTTAAAAATTTGCATAAACATGATTAAATTCGTTTTTAATGCATTTTAATGCGATTTGAAGTGAAATATAAGCCATAAAATGCAAATACAAGTGCAAAAACACTCGTAAACATTAAATAAACATTTTTGGTGGCTTCTTTGTGTATTTGGACGTTATTTGACTGATAAATGAGGCCAAATTGGTTAAAAATGTGCATAAACATGCTCAAATTCGTTTTTAATACATTTTAATGCGATTTGACGTGAAATATAAGCCATAACACGCAAATACATGTGCAAAAACACTCGTAAACATTAAATAAACATTTTTGGTGGCTTCTTTGTGTATTTGGACGTTATTTGAATGATAAATGAGGCCAAACTGGTTAAAAATGTTCATAAACATGATCAAATTCGTTTTTAATGCATTTTAATGCGATTTGACGTGAAATATAGGTCATTAAATGCAAATACAAGTGTAAAAACACTCGTAAACATGAAATAAACATTTTTGGTGGCTTCTTTGTGTATTTTGTCGTTATTTGAATGAGAAATGAAGCCAAATTGGTTAAAACTGTGCATAAACATGCTCAAATGTCTTTTTAATGCATTTTAATGCGATTTGAAGTGAAATATAGGCCATAACATGCAAATACAAGTGCAAAAACACTCGTAAACATGAAATAAACATTTTTTGTGGCTTCTTTGTGTATTTGGACGTTATTTGACTGATAAATGAGGTCAAATTGGTTAATAAAGTGCATAAACATGCTCAAATTCGTTTTTAATGCATTTTAATGCGATTTGACGTGAAATACAAGCCATAACATGCAAATACAAGTGCAAAAACACTCGTAAACATTAAATAAACATTTTTGGTGGCTTCTTTGTGTATTTGGACGTTATTTGACTGATAAATGAGGCCAAATTGGTTAAAAAAATGCATAAACATGCTCAAATTCGTTTTTAATGCATTTTAATGCGATTTGACGTGAAATATATGCCATAAAATGCAAATACAAGTGCAAAAACACTCGTAAACATGAAATAAACATTTTTGGTGGCTTCTTTGTGTATTTGGACGTTATTTGAATGATAAATGCGGCCAAATTGGTTAAAAATGTGCATAAACATGCTCAAATTCGTTTTTAATGCATTTCAATGCGATTTGAAGTGAAATATAGGTCATAACATGCAAATACAAATGCAAAAACACTCGTAAACATTAAATAAACATTTTGGTGGCTTCTTTGGGTATTTGGACGTTATTTGAATGATAAAAGAGGCCAAATTGGTTAAAAATGTGCATAAACATGCTCAAATGTCTTTTTAATGCATTTTAATGCGATTTGAAGGGAAATATAGGTCATAACATGCAAATACAAGTGCAAAAACACTCGTAAACATTAAATAAACATTTTTGGTGGCTTCTTTGTGTATTTGGACGTTATTTGACTGATAAATGAGGCCAAATTGGTTAAAAATGTGCATAAACATGCTCAAATTCGTTTTTAATGCATTTTAATGCGATTTGACGTGAAATATAAGCCATAACACGCAAATACATGTGCAAAAACACTCGTAAACATGAAATAAACATTTTTGGTGGCTTCTTTGTGTATTTTGACGTTATCTGAATGAGAAATGAAGCCAAATTGGTTAAAACTGTGCATAAACATGCTCAAATGTCTTTTTAATACATTTTAATGCGATTTGAAGTGAAATATAGGCCATAACATGCAAATACAAGTGCAAAAACACTCGTAAACATTAAATAAACATTTTTGGTGGCTTCTTTGTGTATTTGGACGTTATTTGACTGATAAATGAGGCCAAATTGGTTAAAAATGTGCATAAACATACTCAAATTCGTTTTTAATGCATTTTAATGCGATTTGACGTGAAATATAAGCCATAAAATGCAAATACAAGTGCAAAAACACTCGTAAACATGAAATAAACATTTTTGATGGCTTCTTTGTGTATTTGGACGTTATTTGAATGATAAATGCGGCCAAATTGGTTAAATATTTGCATAAACATGCTCAAATTCGTTTTTAATGCATTTTAATGCGATTTGAAGTGAAATATAGGTCATTACATGCAAATACAAGTGCAAAAACACTCGTAATCATGAAATAAACATTTTTGGTGGCTTCTTTGTGTATTTGGACGATATTTGAATGAGAAATGAGGCCAAATTGGTTAAAAATGTGCATAAACATGTTCAAATGCCTTTTTAATGCATTTCAATGCGATTTGAAGTGAAATATAGGTCATAACGTGCAAATACAAGTGCAAAAGCACTCGTAAACATTAAATAAACATTTTTGGTGGCTTCTTTGTGTATTTGGACGTTATTTGAATGATAAATGAGACCAAATTGGTTAAAAATGTGCATAAACATGCTCAAATTCGTTTTTAATGCATTTCAATGCGATTTGAAGTGAAATATAGGTCATAACATACAAATACAAGTGCAAAAGCACTCGTAAACATTAAATAAACATTTTTGGTGGCTTCTTTGTGTATTTGGACGTTATTTGAATGATAAATGAGACCAAATTGGTTAAAAATGTGCATAAACATGCTCAAATTCGTTTTTAATGCATTTCAATGCGATTTGAAGTGAAATATAGGTCATAACATACAAATACAAGTGCAAAAACACTCGTAAACATTAAATAAACATTTTTGGTGGATTCTTTGTGTATTTTGACGTTATTTGAATGAGAAATGAGGCCAAACTTGTTAAAAATGTGAATAAACATGCTCAAATTCGTTTTTAATGCATTTTAATTCGATTTGACGTGAAATATAAGCCATGACATGCAAATACAAGTGCAAAAAAACTCGTAAACATGAAATAAACATTTTTGGTGGCTTCTTTGGGTATTTGGACGATATTTGAATGAGAAATGAGGCCAAATTGGTTAAAAATGTGCATAAACATGCTCAAATTCGTTTTTAATGCATTTTAATGCGATTTGAAGTGACATATAGGTCATAATATGCAAATATAAGTGCAAAAACACTCGTAAACATTAAATAAACATTTTTGGCGGCTTCTTTGTGTATTTGGAAGATATTTGAATGAGAAATGAGGCCAAATTGATTAAAAACTGTGCCTAAACATGCTCAAATGCCTTTTTAATGCATTTTAATGCAATTTTGACGTGAAATATAAGCCATAACATGCAAATACAAGTGCACAAACACTCGTAAACATGAAATAAACATTTTTGGTGGCTTCTTTGTGTATTTGGACGATATTGAAGGAGAAATGAGGTCAAATTGGTTATAAATGTGCATAAACATGCTCAAATGCCTTTTTAATGCATTTTAATGCGATTTGAAGTGAAATATTGGTCATAACATGCAAATACAAGTGCAAAAACACTCGTAAACATGAAATAAACATTTTTGGTGGCTTCTTTGTGTATTTGGACGATATTTGAATGAGAAATGAGACCAAATTGGTTAAAAATTTGCATAAACATGCTCAAATTCGTTTTTAATGCATTTTAATTCGATTTGACATGAAATATAAGCCATAACATGCAAATACAAGTGCAAAAAAAACTCGTAAACATGAAATAAACATTTTTGGTGGCTTCTTTGGGTATTTGGACGTTATTTTAATGATAAAAGAGGCCAAATTGGTTAAAAATGTGCATAAACATGCTCAAATGTCTTTTTAATGCATTTTAATGCGATTTGAAATGAAATATAAGCCATAACATGCAAATACAAGTGCAAAAACACTCGTAAACATGAAATAAACATTTTTGGTGGCTTCTTTGTGTATTTGGACGATATTTGAATGAGAAATGAGGCCAAATTGGTTAAAAATGTGCATAAACATGCTCAAATTCGTTTTGAATGCATTTTAATGCGATTTGACGTGAAATACAAGCCATAACATGCAAATACAAGTGCAAAAACACTCGTAAACATGAAATAAACATTTTTGTGGCTTCTTTGTGTATTTGGACGATATTGAAGGAGGAATGAGGCCAAATTGGTTATAAATATGCTTAAACATGCTCAAATACCTTTTTAATGCATTTTAATGCGATTTGAAGTGACATATAGGTCATAATGTGCAAATATAAGTGCAAAAACACTCGTAAACATTAAATAAACATTTTTGGCGGCTTCTTTGTGTATTTGGAAGATATTTGAATGAGAAATGCGGCCAAATTGGTTAAAACTGTGCATAAACATGCTCAAATGTCTTTTTAATGCATTTTAATGCGATTTGAAGTGAAATATAGGCCATAACATGCAAATACAAGTGCAAAAACACTCGTAAACATGAAATAAACATTTTTTGTGGCTTCTTTGTGTATTTGGACGTTATTTGACTGATAAATGAGGTCAAATTGGTTAATAAAGTGCATAAACATGCTCAAATTCGTTTTTAATGCATTTTAATGCGATTTGACGTGAAATACAAGCCATGACATGCAAATACAAGTGCAAAAAAACTCGTAAACATGAAATAAACATTTTTGGTGGCTTCTTTGGGTATTTGGACGATATTTGAATGAGAAATGAGGCCAAATTGGTTAAAAATGTGCATAAACATGCTCAAATTCGTTTTTAATGCATTTTAATGCGATTTGAAGTGACATATAGGTCATAATATGCAAATATAAGTGCAAAAACACTCGTAAACATTAAATAAACATTTTTGGCGGCTTCTTTGTGTATTTGGAAGATATTTGAATGAGAAATGAGGCCAAATTGGTTAAAACTGTGCCTAAACATGCTCAAATGCCTTTTTAATGCATTTTAATGCAATTTGACGTGAAATATAAGCCATAACATGCAAATACAAGTGCACAAACACTCGTAAACATGAAATAAACATTTTTGGTGGCTTCTTTGTGTATTTGGACGATATTGAAGGAGAAATGAGGTCAAATTGGTTATAAATGTGCATAAACATGCTCAAATGCCTTTTTAATGCATTTTAATGCGATTTGAAGTGAAATATTGGTCATAACATGCAAATATAAGTGCAAAAACACTCGTAAACATTAAATAAACATTTTTGGCGGCTTCTTTGTGTATTTGGAAGATATTTGAATGAGAAATGAGGCCGAATTGGTTAAAACTGTGCCTAAACATGCTCAAATGCCTTTTTAATGCATTTTAATGCAATTTGACGTGAAATATAAGCCATAACATGCAAATACAAGTGCACAAACACTCGTAAACATGAAATAAACATTTTTGGTGGCTTCTTTGTGTATTTGGACGTTATTTGAATGATAAATGCGGCCAAATTGGTTAAATATTTGCATAAACATGCTCAAATTCGTTTTTAATGCATTTTAATGCGATTTGAAGTGAAATATAGGTCATTACATGCAAATACAAGTGCAAAAACACTCGTAATCATGAAATAAACATTTTTGGTGGCTTCTTTGTGTATTTGGACGATATTTGAATGAGAAATGAGACCAAATTGGTTAAAAATTTGCATAAACATGCTCAAATTCGTTTTTAATGCATTTTAATTCGATTTGACATGAAATATAAGCCATAACATGCAAATACAAGTGCAAAAAAACTCGTAAACATGAAATAAACATTTTTGGTGGCTTCTTTGGGTATTTGGACGTTATTTTAATGATAAAAAAGGCCAAATTGGTTAAAAATGTGCATAAACATGCTCAAATGTCTTTTTAATGCATTTTAATGCGATTTGAAATGAAATATAAGCCATAACATGCAAATACAAGTGCAAAAACACTCGTAAACATGAAATAAATATTTTTGGTGGCTTCTTTGTGTATTTGGACGATATTTGAATGAGAAATGAGGCCAAATTGGTTAAAAATGTGCATAAACATGCTCAAATTCGTTTTGAATGCATTTTAATGCGATTTGACGTGAAATACAAGCCATAACATGCAAATACAAGTGCAAAAACACTCGTAAACATGAAATAAACATTTTTGTGGCTTCTTTGTGTATTTGGACGATATTGAAGGAGGAATGAGGCCAAATTGGTTATAAATATGCATAAACATGCTCAAATACCTTTTTAATGCATTTTAATGCGATTTGAAGTGACATATAGGTCATAATATGCAAATATAAGTGCAAAAACACTCGTAAACATTAAATAAACATTTTTGGCGGCTTCTTTGTGTATTTGAAAGATATTTGAATGAGAAATGCGGCCAAATTGGTTAAAACTGTGCATAAACATGCTCAAATGTCTTTTTAATGCATTTTAATGCGATTTGAAGTGAAATACAGGCCATAACATGCAAATACAAGTGCAAAAACACTCGTAAACATTAAATAAACATTTTTGGTGGCTTCTTTGTGTATTTGGACGTTATTTGACTGATAAATGAGGCCAAATTGGTTAATAAAGTGCATAAACATGCTCAAATTCGTTTTTAATGCATTTTAATGCGATTTGACGTGAAATATAAGCCATAAAATGCAAATACAAGTGCAAAAACACTCGTAAACATGAAATAAACATTTTTGGTGGCTTCTTTGTGTATTTGGACGTTATTTGAATGATAAATGCGGCCAAATTGGTTAAAAATGTGCATAAACATGCTCAAATTCGTTTTTAATGCATTTCAATGCGATTTGAAGTGAAATATAGGTCATAACATGCAAATACAAATGCAAAAACACTCGTAAACATTAAATAAACATTTTGGTGGCTTCTTTGGGTATTTGGACGTTATTTGAATGATAAAAGAGGCCAAATTGGTTAAAAATGTGCATAAACATGCTCAAATGTTTTTTTAATGCATTTTAATGCGATTTGAAGTGAAATATAGGTCATAACATGCAAATACAAGTGCAAAAACACTCGTAAACATTAAATAAACATTTTTGGTGGCTTCTTTGTGTATTTGGACGTTATTTGACTGATAAATGAGGCCAAATTGGTTAAAAATGTGCATAAACATGCTCAAATTCGTTTTTAATGTATTTTAATGCGATTTGACGTGAAATATAAGCCGTAACACGCAAATACATGTGCAAAAACACTCGTAAACATGAAATAAACATTTTTGGTGGCTTCTTTGTGTATTTTGACGTTATCTGAATGAGAAATGAAGCCAAATTGGTTAAAACTGTGCATAAACATGCTCAAATGTCTTTTTAATGCATTTTAATGCCATTTGAAGTGAAATATAGGCCATAACATGCAAATACAAGTGCAAAAACACTCGTAAACATTAAATAAACATTTTTGGTGGCTTCTTTGTGTATTTGGACGTTATTTGACTGATAAATGAGGCCAAATTGGTTAAAAATGTGCATAAACATGCTCAAATTCGTTTTTAATGCATTTTAATGCGATTTGACGTGAAATATAAGCCATAAAATGCAAATACAAGTGCAAAAACACTCGTAAACATGAAATAAACATTTTTGATGGCTTCTTTGTGTATTTGGACGTTATTTGAATGATAAATGCGGCCAAATTGGTTAAATATTTGCATAAACATGCTCAAATTCGTTTTTAATGCATTTTAATGCGATTTGAAGTGAAATATAGGTCATTACATGCAAATACAAGTGCAAAAACACTCGTAATCATGAAATAAACATTTTTGGTGGCTTCTTTGTGTATTTGGACGATATTTGAATGAGAAATGAGGCCAAATTGGTTAAAAATGTGCATAAACATGCTCAAATGCCTTTTTAATGCATTTCAATGCGATTTGAAGTGAAATATAGGTCATAACGTGCAAATACAAGTGCAAAAGCACTCGTAAACATTAAATAAACATTTTTGGTGGCTTCTTTGTGTATTTGGACGTTATTTGAATGATAAATGAGACCAAATTGGTTAAAAATGTGCATAAACATGCTCAAATTCGTTTTTAATGCATTTCAATGCGATATGAAGTGAAATATAGGTCATAACATACAAATACAAGTGCAAAAACACTCGTAAACATTAAATAAACATTTTTGGTGGATTCTTTGTGTATTTTGACGTTATTTGAATGAGAAATGAGGCCAAACTTGTTAAAAATGTGAATAAACATGCTCAAATTCGTTTTTTAATGCATTTTAATTCGATTTGACTTGAAATATAAGCCATGACATGCAAATACAAGTGCAAAAAAACTCGTAAACATGAAATAAACATTTTTGGTGGCTTCTTTGGATATTTGGACGTTATTTTAATGATAAAAGAGGCCAAATTGGTTAAAAATGTGCATAAACATGCTCAAATGTCTTTTTAATGCATTTTAATGCGATTTGAAGTGAAATATAAGCCATAACATGCAAATACAAGTGCAAAAACACTCATAAACATGAAATAAACATTTTTGGTGGCTTCTTTGTGTATTTGGACGATATTTGAATGAGAAATGAGGCCAAATTGGTTAAAAATGTGCATAAACATTCTCAAATTCGTTTTTAATGCATTTTAATGCGATTTGACGTGAAATACAAGCCATAACATGCAAATACAAGTGCAAAAACACTCGTAAACATGAAATAAACATTTTTGTGGCTTCTTTGTGTATTTGGACGATATTGAAGGAGGAATGAGGCCAAATTGGTTATAAATATGCATAAACATGCTCAAATTCGTTTTTAATGCATTTTAATGCGATTTGACGTGAAATATAAGCCATAAAATGCAAATACAAGTGCAAAAACACTCGTAAACATGAAATAAACATTTTTGATGGCTTCTTTGTGTATTTGGACGTTATTTGAATGATAAATGCGGCCAAATTGGTTAAATATTTGCATAAACATGCTCAAATTCGTTTTTAATGCATTTTAATGCGATTTGAAGTGAAATATAGGTCATTACATGCAAATACAAGTGCAAAAACACTCGTAATCATGAAATAAACATTTTTGGTGGCTTCTTTGTGTATTTGGACGATATTTGAATGAGAAATGAGGCCAAATTGGTTAAAAATGTGCATAAACATGCTCAAATGCCTTTTTAATGCATTTCAATGCGATTTGAAGTGAAATATATGTCATAACGTGCAAATACAAGTGCAAAAGCACTCGTAAACATTAAATAAACATTTTTGGTGGCTTCTTTGTGTATTTGGACGTTATTTGAATGATAAATGAGACCAAATTGGTTAAAAATGTGCATAAACATGCTCAAATTCGTTTTTAATGCATTTCAATGCGATTTGAAGTGAAATATAGGTCATAACATACAAATACAAGTGCAAAAACACTCGTAAACATTAAATAAACATTTTTGGTGGATTCTTTGTGTATTTTGACGTTATTTGAATGAGAAATGAGGCCAAACTTGTTAAAAATGTGAATAAACATGCTCAAATTCGTTTTTAATGCATTTTAATTCGATTTGACTTGAAATATAAGCCATGACATGCAAATACAAGTGCAAAAAAACTCGTAAACATGAAATAAACATTTTTGGTGGCTTCTTTGGATATTTGGACGTTATTTTAATGATAAAAGAGGCCAAATTGGTTAAAAATGTGCATAAACATGCTCAAATGTCTTTTTAATGCATTTTAATGCGATTTGAAGTGAAATATAAGCCATAACATGCAAATACAAGTGCAAAAACACTCATAAACATGAAATAAACATTTTTGGTGGCTTCTTTGTGTATTTGGACGATATTTGAATGAGAAATGAGGCCAAATTGGTTAAAAATGTGCATAAACATTCTCAAATTCGTTTTTAATGCATTTTAATGCGATTTGACGTGAAATACAAGCCATAACATGCAAATACAAGTGCAAAAACACTCGTAAACATGAAATAAACATTTTTGTGGCTTCTTTGTGTATTTGGACGATATTGAAGGAGGAATGAGGCCAAATTGGTTATAAATATGCATAAACATGCTCAAATTCGTTTTTAATGCATTTTAATGCGATTTGACGTGAAATATAAGCCATAAAATGCAAATACAAGTGCAAAAACACTCGTAAACATGAAATAAACATTTTTGATGGCTTCTTTGTGTATTTGGACGTTATTTGAATGATAAATGCGGCCAAATTGGTTAAATATTTGCATAAACATGCTCAAATTCGTTTTTAATGCATTTTAATGCGATTTGAAGTGAAATATAGGTCATTACATGCAAATACAAGTGCAAAAACACTCGTAATCATGAAATAAACATTTTTGGTGGCTTCTTTGTGTATTTGGACGATATTTGAATGAGAAATGAGGCCAAATTGGTTAAAAATGTGCATAAACATGCTCAAATGCCTTTTTAATGCATTTCAATGCGATTTGAAGTGAAATATATGTCATAACGTGCAAATACAAGTGCAAAAGCACTCGTAAACATTAAATAAACATTTTTGGTGGCTTCTTTGTGTATTTGGACGTTATTTGAATGATAAATGAGACCAAATTGGTTAAAAATGTGCATAAACATGCTCAAATTCGTTTTTAATGCATTTCAATGCGATTTGAAGTGAAATATAGGTCATAACATACAAATACAAGTGCAAAAACACTCGTAAACATTAAATAAACATTTTTGGTGGATTCTTTGTGTATTTTGACGTTATTTGAATGAGAAATGAGGCCAAACTTGTTAAAAATGTGAATAAACATGCTCAAATTCGTTTTTAATGCATTTTAATTCGATTTGACTTGAAATATAAGCCATGACATGCAAATACAAGTGCAAAAAAACTCGTAAACATGAAATAAACATTTTTGGTGGCTTCTTTGGATATTTGGACGTTATTTTAATGATAAAAGAGGCCAAATTGGTTAAAAATGTGCATAAACATGCTCAAATGTCTTTTTAATGCATTTTAATGCGATTTGAAGTGAAATATAAGCCATAACATGCAAATACAAGTGCAAAAACACTCATAAACATGAAATAAACATTTTTGGTGGCTTCTTTGTGTATTTGGACGATATTTGAATGAGAAATGAGGCCAAATTGGTTAAAAATGTGCATAAACATTCTCAAATTCGTTTTTAATGCATTTTAATGCGATTTGACGTGAAATACAAGCCATAACATGCAAATACAAGTGCAAAAACACTCGTAAACATGAAATAAACATTTTTGTGGCTTCTTTGTGTATTTGGACGATATTGAAGGAGGAATGAGGCCAAATTGGTTATAAATATGCATAAACATGCTCAAATTCGTTTTTAATGCATTTTAATGCGATTTGACGTGAAATATAAGCCATAAAATGCAAATACAAGTGCAAAAACACTCGTAAACATGAAATAAACATTTTTGATGGCTTCTTTGTGTATTTGGACGTTATTTGAATGATAAATGCGGCCAAATTGGTTAAATATTTGCATAAACATGCTCAAATTCGTTTTTAATGCATTTTAATGCGATTTGAAGTGAAATATAGGTCATTACATGCAAATACAAGTGCAAAAACACTCGTAATCATGAAATAAACATTTTTGGTGGCTTCTTTGTGTATTTGGACGATATTTGAATGAGAAATGAGGCCAAATTGGTTAAAAATGTGCATAAACATGCTCAAATGCCTTTTAATGCATTTCAATGCGATTTGAAGTGAAATATATGTCATAACGTGCAAATACAAGTGCAAAAGCACTCGTAAACATTAAATAAACATTTTGGTGGCTTCTTTGTGTATTTGGACGTTATTTGAATGATAAATGAGACCAAATTGGTTAAAAATGTGCATAAACATGCTCAAATTCGTTTTTAATGCATTTCAATGCGATTTGAAGTGAAATATAGGTCATAACATACAAATACAAGTGCAAAAACACTCGTAAACATTAAATAAACATTTTTGGTGGATTCTTTGTGTATTTTGACGTTATTTGAATGAGAAATGAGGCCAAACTTGTTAAAAATGTGAATAAACATGCTCAAATTCGTTTTTAATGCATTTTAATTCGATTTGACGTGAAATATAAGCCATGACATGCAAATACAAGTGCAAAAAAACTCGTAAACATGAAATAAACATTTTTGGTGGCTTCTTTGGGTATTTGGACGATATTTGAATGAGAAATGAGGCCAAATTGGTTAAAAATGTGCATAAACATGCTCAAATTCGTTTTTAATGCATTTTAATGCGATTTGACGTGAAATATAAGCCATAAAATGCAAATACAAGTGCAAAAACACTCGTAAACATGAAATAAACATTTTTGATGGCTTCTTTGTGTATTTGGACGTTATTTGAATGATAAATGCGGCCAAATTGGTTAAATATTTGCATAAACATGCTCAAATTCGTTTTTAATGCATTTTAATGCGATTTGAAGTGAAATATAGGTCATTACATGCAAATACAAGTGCAAAAACACTCGTAATCATGAAATAAACATTTTTGGTGGCTTCTTTGTGTATTTGGACGATATTTGAATGAGAAATGAGGCCAAATTGGTTAAAAATGTGCATAAACATGCTCAAATGCCTTTTTAATGCATTTCAATGCGATTTGAAGTGAAATATAGGTCATAACGTGCAAATACAAGTGCAAAAGCACTCGTAAACATTAAATAAACATTTTTGGTGGCTTCTTTGTGTATTTGGACGTTATTTGACTGATAAATGAGGCCAAATTGGTTAAAAATGTGCATAAACATGCTCAAATTCGTTTTTAATGCATTTTAATGCGATTTGACGTGAAATATAAGCCATAAAATGCAAATACAAGTGCAAAAACACTCGTAAACATGAAATAAACATTTTTGATGGCTTCTTTGTGTATTTGGACGTTATTTGAATGATAAATGCGGCCAAATTGGTTAAATATTTGCATAAACATACTCAAATTCGTTTTTAATGCATTTTAATGCGATTTGAAGTGAAATATAGGTCATTACATGCAAATACAAGTGCAAAAACACTCGTAATCATGAAATAAACATTTTTGGTGGCTTCTTTGTGTATTTGGACGATATTTGAATGAGAAATGAGGCCAAATTGGTTAAAAATGTGCATAAACATGCTCAAATGCCTTTTTAATGCATTTCAATGCGATTTGAAGTGAAATATAGGTCATAACGTGCAAATACAAGTGCAAAAGCACTCGTAAACATTAAATAAACATTTTTGGTGGCTTCTTTGTGTATTTGGACGTTATTTGAATGATAAATGAGACCAAATTGGTTAAAAATGTGCATAAACATGCTCAAATTCGTTTTTAATGCATTTCAATGCGATATGAAGTGAAATATAGGTCATAACATACAAATACAAGTGCAAAAACACTCGTAAACATTAAATAAACATTTTTGGTGGATTCTTTGTGTATTTTGACGTTATTTGAATGAGAAATGAGGCCAAACTTGTTAAAAATGTGAATAAACATGCTCAAATTCGTTTTTAATGCATTTTAATTCGATTTGACTTGAAATATAAGCCATGACATGCAAATACAAGTGCAAAAAAACTCGTAAACATGAAATAAACATTTTTGGTGGCTTCTTTGGATATTTGGACGTTATTTTAATGATAAAAGAGGCCAAATTGGTTAAAAATGTGCATAAACATGCTCAAATGTCTTTTTAATGCATTTTAATGCGATTTGAAGTGAAATATAAGCCATAACATGCAAATACAAGTGCAAAAACACTCATAAACATGAAATAAACATTTTTGGTGGCTTCTTTGTGTATTTGGACGATATTTGAATGAGAAATGAGGCCAAATTGGTTAAAAATGTGCATAAACATTCTCAAATTCGTTTTTAATGCATTTTAATGCGATTTGACGTGAAATACAAGCCATAACATGCAAATACAAGTGCAAAAACACTCGTAAACATGAAATAAACATTTTTGTGGCTTCTTTGTGTATTTGGACGATATTGAAGGAGGAATGAGGCCAAATTGGTTATAAATATGCATAAACATGCTCAAATTCGTTTTTAATGCATTTTAATGCGATTTGACGTGAAATATAAGCCATAAAATGCAAATACAAGTGCAAAAACACTCGTAAACATGAAATAAACATTTTTGATGGCTTCTTTGTGTATTTGGACGTTATTTGAATGATAAATGCGGCCAAATTGGTTAAATATTTGCATAAACATGCTCAAATTCGTTTTTAATGCATTTTAATGCGATTTGAAGTGAAATATAGGTCATTACATGCAAATACAAGTGCAAAAACACTCGTAATCATGAAATAAACATTTTTGGTGGCTTCTTTGTGTATTTGGACGATATTTGAATGAGAAATGAGGCCAAATTGGTTAAAAATGTGCATAAACATGCTCAAATGCCTTTTTAATGCATTTCAATGCGATTTGAAGTGAAATATATGTCATAACGTGCAAATACAAGTGCAAAAGCACTCGTAAACATTAAATAAACATTTTTGGTGGCTTCTTTGTGTATTTGGACGTTATTTGAATGATAAATGAGACCAAATTGGTTAAAAATGTGCATAAACATGCTCAAATTCGTTTTTAATGCATTTCAATGCGATTTGAAGTGAAATATAGGTCATAACATACAAATACAAGTGCAAAAACACTCGTAAACATTAAATAAACATTTTTGGTGGATTCTTTGTGTATTTTGACGTTATTTGAATGAGAAATGAGGCCAAACTTGTTAAAAATGTGAATAAACATGCTCAAATTCGTTTTTAATGCATTTTAATTCGATTTGACGTGAAATATAAGCCATGACATGCAAATACAAGTGCAAAAAAACTCGTAAACATGAAATAAACATTTTTGGTGGCTTCTTTGGGTATTTGGACGATATTTGAATGAGAAATGAGGCCAAATTGGTTAAAAATGTGCATAAACATGCTCAAATTCGTTTTTAATGCATTTTAATGCGATTTGAAGTGACATATAGGTCATAATATGCAAATATAAGTGCAAAAACACTCGTAAACATTAAATAAACATTTTTGGCGGCTTCTTTGTGTATTTGGAAGATATTTGAATGAGAAATGAGGCCAAATTGGTTAAAACTGTGCCTAAACATGCTCAAATGCCTTTTTAATGCATTTTAATGCAATTTGACGTGAAATATAAGCCATAACATGCAAATACAAGTGCACAAACACTCGTAAACATGAAATAAACATTTTTGGTGGCTTCTTTGTGTATTTGGACGATATTGAAGGAGAAATGAGGTCAAATTGGTTATAAATGTGCATAAACATGCTCAAATGCCTTTTTAATGCATTTTAATGCGATTTGAAGTGAAATATTGGTCATAACATGCAAATACAAGTGCAAAAACACTCGTAAACATGAAATAAACATTTTTGGTGGCTTCTTTGTGTATTTGGACGATATTTGAATGAGAAATGAGACCAAATTGGTTAAAAATTTGCATAAACATGCTCAAATTCGTTTTTAATGCATTTTAATTCGATTTGACATGAAATATAAGCCATAACATGCAAATACAAGTGCAAAAAAACTCGTAAACATGAAATAAACATTTTTGGTGGCTTCTTTGGGTATTTGGACGTTATTTTAATGATAAAAGAGGCCAAATTGGTTAAAAATGTGCATAAACATGCTCAAATGTCTTTTTAATGCATTTTAATGCGATTTGAAATGAAATATAAGCCATAACATGCAAATACAAGTGCAAAAACACTCGTAAACATGAAATAAACATTTTTGGTGGCTTCTTTGTGTATTTGGACGATATTTGAATGAGAAATAAGGCCAAATTGGTTAAAAATGTGCATAAACATGCTCAAATTCGTTTTGAATGCATTTTAATGCGATTTGACGTGAAATACAAGCCATAACATGCAAATACAAGTGCAAAAACACTCGTAAACATGAAATAAACATTTTTGTGGCTTCTTTGTGTATTTGGACGATATTGAAGGAGGAATGAGGCCAAATTGGTTATAAATATGCATAAACATGCTCAAATACCTTTTTAATGCATTTTAATGCGATTTGAAGTGACATATAGGTCATAATATGCAAATATAAGTGCAAAAACACTCGTAAACATTAAATAAACATTTTTGGCGGCTTCTTTGTGTATTTGGAAGATATTTGAATGAGAAATGCGGCCAAATTGGTTAAAACTGTGCATAAACATGCTCAAATGTCTTTTTAATGCATTTTAATGCGATTTGAAGTGAAATATAGGCCATAACATGCAAATACAAGTGCAAAAACACTCGTAAACATGAAATAAACATTTTTTGTGGCTTCTTTGTGTATTTGGACGTTATTTGACTGATAAATGAGGTCAAATTGGTTAATAAAGTGCATAAACATGCTCAAATTCGTTTTTAATGCATTTTAATGCGATTTGACGTGAAATACAAGCCATAACATGCAAATACAAGTGCAAAAACACTCGTAAACATGAAATAAACATTTTTGTGGCTTCTTTGTGTATTTGGACGATATTGAAGGAGGAATGAGGCCAAATTGGTTATAAATATGCATAAACATGCTCAAATACCTTTCTAATGCATTTTAATGCGATTTGAAGTGACATATAGGTCATAATATGCAAATATAAGTGCAAAAACACTCGTAAACATTAAATAAACATTTTTGGCGGCTTCTTTGTGTATTTGGAAGATATTTGAATGAGAAATGAGGCCAAATTGGTTAAAACTGTGCCTAAACATGCTCAAATGCCTTTTTAATGCATTTTAATGCAATTTGAAGTGAAATATTGGTCATAACATGCAAATACAAGTGCAAAAACACTCGTAAACATGAAATAAACATTTTTGGTGGCTTCTTTGTGTATTTGGACGATATTTGAATGAGAAATGAGACCAAATTGGTTAAAAATTTGCATAAACATGCTCAAATTCGTTTTTAATGCATTTTAATTCGATTTGACATGAAATATAAGCCATAACATGCAAATACAAGTGCAAACAAACTCGTAAACATGAAATAAACATTTTTGGTGGCTTCTTTGGGTATTTGGACGTTATTTTAATGATAAAAGAGGCCAAATTGGTTAAAAATGTGCATAAACATGCTCAAATGTCTTTTTAATGCATTTTAATGCGATTTGAAATGAAATATAAGCCATAACATGCAAATACAAGTGCAAAAACACTCGTAAACATGAAATAAACATTTTGGTGGCTTCTTTGTGTATTTGGACGATATTTGAATGAGAAATGAGGCCAAATTGGTTAAAAATGTGCATAAACATGCTCAAATTCGTTTTGAATGCATTTTAATGCGATTTGACGTGAAATACAAGCCATAACATGCAAATACAAGTGCAAAAACACTCGTAAACATGAAATAAACATTTTTGTGGCTTCTTTGTGTATTTGGACGATATTGAAGGAGGAATGAGGCCAAATTGGTTATAAATATGCATAAACATGCTCAAATACCTTTTTAATGCATTTTAATGCGATTTGAAGTGACATATAGGTCATAATATGCAAATATAAGTGCAAAAACACTCGTAAACATTAAATAAACATTTTTGGCGGCTTCTTTGTGTATTTGAAAGATATTTGAATGAGAAATGCGGCCAAATTGGTTAAAACTGTGCATAAACATGCTCAAATGTCTTTTTAATGCATTTTAGTGCGATTTGAAGTGAAATATAGGCCATAACATGCAAATACAAGTGCAAAAACACTCGTAAACATTAAATAAACATTTTTTGTGGCTTCTTTGTGTATTTGGACGTTATTTGACAGATAAATGAGGCCAAATTGGTTAATAAAGTGCATAAACATGCTCAAATTCGTTTTTAATGCATTTTAATGCGATTTGACGTGAAATATAAGCCATAAAATGCAAATACAAGTGCAAAAACACTCGTAAACATGAAATAAACATTTTTGGTGGCTTCTTTGTGTATTTGGACGTTATTTGAATGATAAATGCGGCCAAATTGGTTAAAAATGTGCATAAACATGCTCAAATTCGTTTTTAATGCATTTCAATGCGATTTGAAGTGAAATATAGGTCATAACATGCAAATACAAATGCAAAAACACTCGTAAACATTAAATAAACATTTTGGTGGCTTCTTTGGGTATTTGGACGTTATTTGAATGATAAAAGAGGCCAAATTGGTTAAAAATGTGCATAAACATGCTCAAATGTTTTTTTAATGCATTTTAATGCGATTTGAAGTGAAATATAGGTCATAACATGCAAATACAAGTGCAAAAACACTCGTAAACATTAAATAAACATTTTTGGTGGCTTCTTTGTGTATTTGGACGTTATTTGACTGATAAATGAGGCCAAATTGGTTAAAAATGTGCATAAACATGCTCAAATTCGTTTTTAATGCATTTTAATGCGATTTGACGTGAAATATAAGCCGTAACACGCAAATACATGTGCAAAAACACTCGTAAACATGAAATAAACATTTTTGGTGGCTTCTTTGTGTATTTTGACGTTATCTGAATGAGAAATGAAGCCAAATTGGTTAAAACTGTGCATAAACATGCTCAAATGTCTTTTTAATGCATTTTAATGCCATTTGAAGTGAAATATAGGCCATAACATGCAAATACAAGTGCAAAAACACTCGTAAACATTAAATAAACATTTTTGGTGGCTTCTTTGTGTATTTGGATGTTATTTGACTGATAAATGAGGCCAAATTGGTTAAAAATGTGCATAAACATGCTCAAATTCGTTTTGAATGCATTTTAATGCGATTTGACGTGAAATACAAGCCATAACATGCAAATACAAGTGCAAAAACACTCGTAAACATGAAATAAACATTTTTGTGGCTTCTTTGTGTATTTGGACGATATTGAAGGAGGAATGAGGCCAAATTGGTTATAAATATGCATAAACATGCTCAAATACCTTTTTAATGCATTTTAATGCGATTTGAAGTGACATATAGGTCATAATATGCAAATATAAGTGCAAAAACACTCGTAAACATTAAATAAACATTTTTGGCGGCTTCTTTGTGTATTTGGAAGATATTTGAATGAGAAATGCGGCCAAATTGGTTAAAACTGTGCATAAACATGCTCAAATGTCTTTTTAATGCATTTTAATGCGATTTGAAGTGAAATATAGGCCATAACATGCAAATACAAGTGCAAAAACACTCGTAAACATGAAATAAACATTTTTTGTGGCTTCTTTGTGTATTTGGACGTTATTTGACTGATAAATGAGGTCAAATTGGTTAATAAAGTGCATAAACATGCTCAAATTCGTTTTTAATGCATTTTAATGCGATTTGACGTGAAATACAAGCCATAACATGCAAATACAAGTGCAAAAACACTCGTAAACATGAAATAAACATTTTTGTGGCTTCTTTGTGTATTTGGACGATATTGAAGGAGGAATGAGGCCAAATTGGTTATAAATATGCATAAACATGCTCAAATACCTTTCTAATGCATTTTAATGCGATTTGAAGTGACATATAGGTCATAATATGCAAATATAAGTGCAAAAACACTCGTAAACATTAAATAAACATTTTTGGCGGCTTCTTTGTGTATTTGGAAGATATTTGAATGAGAAATGAGGCCAAATTGGTTAAAACTGTGCCTAAACATGCTCAAATGCCTTTTTAATGCATTTTAATGCATCTGTCTCGCGTGTGT
>JARDWJ010000132.1:0-30665 GCA_031770325.1 Bolboschoenus planiculmis | reverse complement strand
ACACACGCGAGACAGATTTATTTGAATGAGAAATGAGGCCAAATTGGTTAAAAATGTGCATAAACATGCTCAAATGCCTTTTTAATGCATTTTAATGCGATTTGACGTGAAATATTGGTCATTAAATGCAAATACAAGTGCAAAAACACTCGTAAACATTAAATAAATATTTTGGGCGGCTTCTTTGTGTATTTGGACGTTATTTGAATGAGAAATGAGGCCAAATTGGTTAAAAATGTGCATAAACATGCTCAAATTCGTTTTTAATGCATTTTAATGCGATTTGACGTGAAATATAGGTCATTAAATGCAAATACAACTGCAAAAACACTCGTCAACATTAAATAAATATTTTGGGTGGCTTTTTGTGTATTTGAACGTTATTTGAATGAGAAATGAGGCCAAATTGGTTAAGAATGTGCATAAACATGCTCAAATGCCTTTTTAATGCATTTTAATGCGATCTGACGTGAAATATTGGTCATTAAATGCAAATACAAGTGCAAAAACACTCGTAAACATTAAATAAATATTTTGGGTGGCTTCTTTGTGTATTTGGACGTTATTTGAATGAGAAATGAGGTCAAATTGGTTAAAAATGTGCATAAACATGCTCAAATTCGTTTTTAATGCATTTTAATGCGATTTGACGTGAAATATAGGTCATTAAATGCAAATACGAGTGCAAAAACACTCGTAAACATTAAATAAATATTTTGGGCGGCTTCTTTGTGTATTTGGACGTTATTTGAATGAGAAATGAGGCCAAATTGGTTAAAAATGTGCATAAACATGCTCAAATTCGTTTTTAATGCATTTTCATGCGATTTGACGTGAAATATAGGTCATTAAATGCAAATACAAGTGCAAAAACACTCGTAAACATTAAATAAATATTTTTGGCGGCTTCTTTGTGTATTTGGACGTTATTTGAATGAGAAATGAGGCCAAATTGGTTAAAAATGTGCATAAACATGCTCAAATGCCTTTTTAATGCATTTTAATGCGATCTGACGTGAAATATAGGTCATTAAATGCAAATACGAGTGCAAAAACACTCGTAAACATTAAATAAATATTTTGCGTGGCTTCTTTGTGTATTTGGACGTTATTTGAATGATAAATGAGGCCAAATTGGTTAAAAATGTGCATAAACATGCTCAAATTCGTTTTTAATGCATTTTAATGCGATTTGACGTGAAATATAGGTCATTAAATGCAAATACAAGTGCAAAAACACTCGTAAACATTAAATAAATATTTTGGGTGGCTTTTTGTGTATTTGAACGTTATTTGAATGAGAAATGAGGCCAAATTGGTTAGAAATGTGCATAAACATGCTCAAATGCCTTTTTAATGCATTTTAATGCGATTTGACGTGAAATATAGGTCATTAAATGCAAATACGAGTGCGAAAACACTCGTAAACATTAAATAAATATTTTGGGTGGCTTCTTTGTGTATTTGGACGTTATTTGAATGATAATTGAGGCCAAATTGGTTAAAAATGTGCATAAACATGCTCAAATTCGTTTTTAATGCATTTTAATGCGATTTGACGTGAAATATAGGTCATTAAATGCAAATACGAGTGCAAAAACACTCGTAAACATTAAATAAATATTTTGGGTGGCTTCTTTGTGTATTTGGACGTTATTTGAATGAGAAATGAGGCCAAATTGGTTAAAAATGTGCATAAACATGCTCAAATTCGTTTTTAATGCATTTTAATGCGATTTGACGTGAAATATAGGTCATTAAATGCAAATACGAGTGCAAAAACACTCGTAAACATTAAATAAATATTTTGGGCGGCTTCTTTGTGTATTTGGACGTTATTTGAATGAGAAATGAGGCCAAATTGGTTAAAAATGTGCATAAACATGCTCAAATTCGTTTTTAATGCATTTTCATGCGATTTGACGTGAAATATAGGTCATTAAATGCAAATACAAGTGCAAAAACACTCGTAAACATTAAATAAATATTTTTGGCGGCTTCTTTGTGTATTTGGACGTTATTTGAATGAGAAATGAGGCCAAATTGGTTAAAAATGTGCATAAACATGCTCAAATGCCTTTTTAATGCATTTTAATGCGATTTGACGTGAAATATAGGTCATTAAATGCAAATACATGTGCAAAAACACTCGTAAACATTAAATAAATATTTTGGGCGGCTTCTTTGTGTATTTGGACGTTATTTGAATGAGAAATGAGGCCAAATTGGTTAAAAATGTGCATAAACATGCTCAAATGCCTTTTTAATGCATTTTAATGCGATTTGACGTGAAATATAGGTCATTAAATGCAAATACAAGTGCAAAAACACTCGTAAATACTAAATAAATATTTTGGGTGGCTTCTTTGTGTATTTGGATGTTATTTGAATGAGAAATGAGCCCAAACTGGTTAAAAATGTGCATAAAAATGCTCAAATGCCTTTTTAATGCATTTTAACGCGATTTGACGTGAAATATAGGTCATTAAATGCAAATACAAGTGCAAAAACACTCGTAAACATAAAATAAACATTTTTGGCGGCTTCTTTGTGTATTTGGACGTTATTTGAATGAGAAATGAGGCCAAATTGGTTAAAAATGTGCATAAACATGCTCAAATGCCTTTTTAATGCATTTTAATGCGATTTGACGTGAAATATAGGTCATTAAATGCAAATACGAGTGCAAAAACACTCGTAAACATTAAATAAATATTTTGGGTGGCTTCTTTTTGTATTTGGACGTTATTTGAATGATAAATGAGGCCAAATTGGTTAAAAATGTGCATAAACATGCTCAAATGCCTTTTTAATGCATTTTAATGCGATCTGACGTGAAATATAGGTCATTAAATGCAAATACAAGTGCAAAAACACTCGTAAACATTAAATAAATATTTTGGGTGGCTTTTTTTTTGTATTTGGACGTTATTTGAATGATAAATGAGGCCAAATTGGTTAAAAATGTGCATAAACATGCTCAAATGACTTTTTAATGCATTTTAATGCGATCTGACGTGAAATATTGGTCATTAAATGCAAATACAAGTGCAAAAACACTCGTAAACATTAAATAAATATTTTGGGCGGCTTCTTTGTGTATTTGCACGTTATTTGAATGAGAAATGAGGCCAAATTGGTTAAAAATGTGCATAAACATGCTCAAATTCGTTTTTAATGCATTTTCATGCGATTTGACGTGAAATATAGGTCATTAAATGCAAATACAAGTGCAAAAACACTCGTAAACATTAAATAAATATTTTGGGCGGCTTCTTTGTGTATTTGGACGTTATTTGAATGAGAAATGAGGCCAAATTGGTTAAAAATGTGCATAAACATGCTCAAATGCCTTTTTAATGCATTTTAATGCGATTTGACGTGAAATATAGGTCATTAAATGCAAATACGAGTGCAAAAACACTCGTAAACATTAAATAAATATTTTGGGTGGCTTCTTTTTGTATTTGGACGTTATTTGAATGATAAATGAGGCCAAATTGGTTAAAAATGTGCATAAACATGCTCAAATGCCTTTTTAATGCATTTTAATGCGATCTGACGTGAAATATAGGTCATTAAATGCAAATACAAGTGCAAAAACACTCGTAAACATTAAATAAATATTTTGGGTGGCTTCTTTGTGTATTTGGACGTTATTTGATTGATAAATGAGGCCAAATTGGTTAAAAATGTGCATAAACATGCTCAAATGCCTTTTTAATGCATTTTAATGCGATTTGACGTGAAATATAGGTCATTAAATGCAAATACATGTGCAAAAACACTCGTAAACATTAAATAAATATTTTGGGCGGCTTCTTTGTGTATTTGGACGTTATTTGAATGAGAAATGAGGCCAAATTGGTTAAAAATGTGCATAAACATGCTCAAATGCCTTTTTAATGCATTTTAATGCGATTTGACGTGAAATATAGGTCATTAAATGCAAATACAAGTGCAAAAACACTCGTAAATACTAAATAAATATTTTGGGTGGCTTCTTTGTGTATTTGGATGTTATTTGAATGAGAAATGAGCCCAAACTGGTTAAAAATGTGCATAAAAATGCTCAAATGCCTTTTTAATGCATTTTAACGCGATTTGACGTGAAATATAGGTCATTAAATGCAAATACAAGTGCAAAAACACTCGTAAACATAAAATAAACATTTTTGGCGGCTTCTTTGTGTATTTGGACGTTATTTGAATGAGAAATGAGGCCAAATTGGTTAAAAATGTGCATAAACATGCTCAAATGCCTTTTTAATGCATTTTAATGCGATTTGACGTGAAATATTGGTCATTAAATGCAAATACGAGTGCAAAAACACTCGTAAACATTAAATAAATATTTTGGGTGGCTTCTTTTTGTATTTGGACGTTATTTGAATGATAAATGAGGCCAAATTGGTTAAAAATGTGCATAAACATGCTCAAATGCCTTTTTAATGCATTTTAATGCGATCTGACGTGAAATATAGGTCATTAAATGCAAATACAAGTGCAAAAACACTCGTAAACATTAAATAAATATTTTGGGTGGCTTTTTTGTGTATTTGGACGTTATTTGAATGAGAAATGAGGCCAAATTGGTTAAAAATGTGCATAAACATGCTCAAATTCGTTTTTAATGCATTTTAATGCGATTTGACGTGAAATATAGGTCATTAAATGCAAATACAAGTGCAAAAACACTCGTAAACATTAAATAAATATTTTGGGTGGCTTCTTTTTATATTTGGATGTTATTTAAATGATAAATGAGGCCAAATTGGTTAAAAATGTGCATAAACATGCTCAAATTCGTTTTTAATGCATTTTAATGCGATTTGACGTGAAATATAGGTCATTAAATGCAAATACGAGTGCAAAAACACTCGTAAACATTAAATAAATATTTTGGGTGGCTTCTTTTGAATTTGGACGTTATTTGAATGATAAATGAGGCCAAATTGGTTAAAAATGTGCATAAACATGCTCAAATGCCTTTTTAATGCATTTTAATGCGATTTGACGTGAAATATAGGTCATTAAATGCAAATACAAGTGCAAAAACACTCGTAAACATTAAATAAATATTTTGGGCGGCTTCTTTGTGTATTTGGACGTTATTTGAATGAGAAATGAGGCCAAATTGGTTAAAAATGTGCATAAACATGCTCAAATGCCTTTTTAATGCATTTTAATGCGATTTGACGTGAAATATTGGTCATTAAATGCAAATACAAGTGCAAAAACACTCGTAAACATTAAATAAATATTTTGGGCGGCTTCTTTGTGTATTTGGACGTTATTTGAATGAGAAATGAGGCCAAATTGGTTAAAAATGTGCATAAACATGCTCAAATTCGTTTTTAATGCATTTTAATGCGATTTGACGTGAAATATAGGTCATTAAATGCAAATACAACTGCAAAAACACTCGTCAACATTAAATAAATATTTTGGGTGGCTTTTTGTGTATTTGAACGTTATTTGAATGAGAAATGAGGCCAAATTGGTTAAGAATGTGCATAAACATGCTCAAATGCCTTTTTAATGCATTTTAATGCGATCTGACGTGAAATATTGGTCATTAAATGCAAATACAAGTGCAAAAACACTCGTAAACATTAAATAAATATTTTGGGTGGCTTCTTTGTGTATTTGGACGTTATTTGAATGAGAAATGAGGTCAAATTGGTTAAAAATGTGCATAAACATGCTCAAATTCGTTTTTAATGCATTTTAATGCGATTTGACGTGAAATATAGGTCATTAAATGCAAATACGAGTGCAAAAACACTCGTAAACATTAAATAAATATTTTGGGCGGCTTCTTTGTGTATTTGGACGTTATTTGAATGAGAAATGAGGCCAAATTGGTTAAAAATGTGCATAAACATGCTCAAATTCGTTTTTAATGCATTTTCATGCGATTTGACGTGAAATATAGGTCATTAAATGCAAATACAAGTGCAAAAACACTCGTAAACATTAAATAAATATTTTTGGCGGCTTCTTTGTGTATTTGGACGTTATTTGAATGAGAAATGAGGCCAAATTGGTTAAAAATGTGCATAAACATGCTCAAATGCCTTTTTAATGCATTTTAATGCGATCTGACGTGAAATATAGGTCATTAAATGCAAATACGAGTGCAAAAACACTCGTAAACATTAAATAAATATTTTGCGTGGCTTCTTTGTGTATTTGGACGTTATTTGAATGATAAATGAGGCCAAATTGGTTAAAAATGTGCATAAACATGCTCAAATTCGTTTTTAATGCATTTTAATGCGATTTGACGTGAAATATAGGTCATTAAATGCAAATACAAGTGCAAAAACACTCGTAAACATTAAATAAATATTTTGGGTGGCTTTTTGTGTATTTGAACGTTATTTGAATGAGAAATGAGGCCAAATTGGTTAGAAATGTGCATAAACATGCTCAAATGCCTTTTTAATGCATTTTAATGCGATTTGACGTGAAATATAGGTCATTAAATGCAAATACGAGTGCGAAAACACTCGTAAACATTAAATAAATATTTTGGGTGGCTTCTTTGTGTATTTGGACGTTATTTGAATGATAATTGAGGCCAAATTGGTTAAAAATGTGCATAAACATGCTCAAATTCGTTTTTAATGCATTTTAATGCGATTTGACGTGAAATATAGGTCATTAAATGCAAATACGAGTG
Organism: Bolboschoenus planiculmis; assembly: GCA_031770325.1. Classification (NCBI taxonomy): domain Eukaryota; kingdom Viridiplantae; phylum Streptophyta; class Magnoliopsida; order Poales; family Cyperaceae; genus Bolboschoenus; species Bolboschoenus planiculmis. The sequence continues at coordinate 23,977 of JARDWJ010000132.1, read as the reverse complement.
CAAAAACACTCGTAAACATTAAATAAATATTTTGGGTGGCTTCTTTGTGTATTTGGACGTTATTTGAATGAGAAATGAGGCCAAATTGGTTAAAAATGTGCATAAACATGCTCAAATTCGTTTTTAATGCATTTTAATGCGATTTGACGTGAAATATAGGTCATTAAATGCAAATACGAGTGCAAAAACACTCGTAAACATTAAATAAATATTTTGGGCGGCTTCTTTGTGTATTTGGACGTTATTTGAATGAGAAATGAGGCCAAATTGGTTAAAAATGTGCATAAACATGCTCAAATTCGTTTTTAATGCATTTTCATGCGATTTGACGTGAAATATAGGTCATTAAATGCAAATACAAGTGCAAAAACACTCGTAAACATTAAATAAATATTTTTGGCGGCTTCTTTGTGTATTTGGACGTTATTTGAATGAGAAATGAGGCCAAATTGGTTAAAAATGTGCATAAACATGCTCAAATGCCTTTTTAATGCATTTTAATGCGATTTGACGTGAAATATAGGTCATTAAATGCAAATACATGTGCAAAAACACTCGTAAACATTAAATAAATATTTTGGGCGGCTTCTTTGTGTATTTGGACGTTATTTGAATGAGAAATGAGGCCAAATTGGTTAAAAATGTGCATAAACATGCTCAAATGCCTTTTTAATGCATTTTAATGCGATTTGACGTGAAATATAGGTCATTAAATGCAAATACAAGTGCAAAAACACTCGTAAATACTAAATAAATATTTTGGGTGGCTTCTTTGTGTATTTGGATGTTATTTGAATGAGAAATGAGCCCAAACTGGTTAAAAATGTGCATAAAAATGCTCAAATGCCTTTTTAATGCATTTTAACGCGATTTGACGTGAAATATAGGTCATTAAATGCAAATACAAGTGCAAAAACACTCGTAAACATAAAATAAACATTTTTGGCGGCTTCTTTGTGTATTTGGACGTTATTTGAATGAGAAATGAGGCCAAATTGGTTAAAAATGTGCATAAACATGCTCAAATGCCTTTTTAATGCATTTTAATGCGATTTGACGTGAAATATAGGTCATTAAATGCAAATACGAGTGCAAAAACACTCGTAAACATTAAATAAATATTTTGGGTGGCTTCTTTTTGTATTTGGACGTTATTTGAATGATAAATGAGGCCAAATTGGTTAAAAATGTGCATAAACATGCTCAAATGCCTTTTTAATGCATTTTAATGCGATCTGACGTGAAATATAGGTCATTAAATGCAAATACAAGTGCAAAAACACTCGTAAACATTAAATAAATATTTTGGGTGGCTTTTTTTTGTATTTGGACGTTATTTGAATGATAAATGAGGCCAAATTGGTTAAAAATGTGCATAAACATGCTCAAATGACTTTTTAATGCATTTTAATGCGATCTGACGTGAAATATTGGTCATTAAATGCAAATACAAGTGCAAAAACACTCGTAAACATTAAATAAATATTTTGGGCGGCTTCTTTGTGTATTTGCACGTTATTTGAATGAGAAATGAGGCCAAATTGGTTAAAAATGTGCATAAACATGCTCAAATTCGTTTTTAATGCATTTTCATGCGATTTGACGTGAAATATAGGTCATTAAATGCAAATACAAGTGCAAAAACACTCGTAAACATTAAATAAATATTTTGGGCGGCTTCTTTGTGTATTTGGACGTTATTTGAATGAGAAATGAGGCCAAATTGGTTAAAAATGTGCATAAACATGCTCAAATGCCTTTTTAATGCATTTTAATGCGATTTGACGTGAAATATAGGTCATTAAATGCAAATACGAGTGCAAAAACACTCGTAAACATTAAATAAATATTTTGGGTGGCTTCTTTTTGTATTTGGACGTTATTTGAATGATAAATGAGGCCAAATTGGTTAAAAATGTGCATAAACATGCTCAAATGCCTTTTTAATGCATTTTAATGCGATCTGACGTGAAATATAGGTCATTAAATGCAAATACAAGTGCAAAAACACTCGTAAACATTAAATAAATATTTTGGGTGGCTTCTTTGTGTATTTGGACGTTATTTGATTGATAAATGAGGCCAAATTGGTTAAAAATGTGCATAAACATGCTCAAATGCCTTTTTAATGCATTTTAATGCGATTTGACGTGAAATATAGGTCATTAAATGCAAATACATGTGCAAAAACACTCGTAAACATTAAATAAATATTTTGGGCGGCTTCTTTGTGTATTTGGACGTTATTTGAATGAGAAATGAGGCCAAATTGGTTAAAAATGTGCATAAACATGCTCAAATGCCTTTTTAATGCATTTTAATGCGATTTGACGTGAAATATAGGTCATTAAATGCAAATACAAGTGCAAAAACACTCGTAAATACTAAATAAATATTTTGGGTGGCTTCTTTGTGTATTTGGATGTTATTTGAATGAGAAATGAGCCCAAACTGGTTAAAAATGTGCATAAAAATGCTCAAATGCCTTTTTAATGCATTTTAACGCGATTTGACGTGAAATATAGGTCATTAAATGCAAATACAAGTGCAAAAACACTCGTAAACATAAAATAAACATTTTTGGCGGCTTCTTTGTGTATTTGGACGTTATTTGAATGAGAAATGAGGCCAAATTGGTTAAAAATGTGCATAAACATGCTCAAATGCCTTTTTAATGCATTTTAATGCGATTTGACGTGAAATATTGGTCATTAAATGCAAATACGAGTGCAAAAACACTCGTAAACATTAAATAAATATTTTGGGTGGCTTCTTTTTGTATTTGGACGTTATTTGAATGATAAATGAGGCCAAATTGGTTAAAAATGTGCATAAACATGCTCAAATGCCTTTTTAATGCATTTTAATGCGATCTGACGTGAAATATAGGTCATTAAATGCAAATACAAGTGCAAAAACACTCGTAAACATTAAATAAATATTTTGGGTGGCTTTTTTTTGTATTTGGACGTTATTTGAATGATAAATGAGGCCAAATTGGTTAAAAATGTGCATAAACATGCTCAAATGACTTTTTAATGCATTTTAATGCGATCTGACGTGAAATATTGGTCATTAAATGCAAATACCAGTGCAAAAACACTCGTAAACATTAAATAAATATTTTGGGCGGCTTCTTTGTGTATTTCGACGTTATTTAAATGATAAATGAGGCCAAATTGGTTAAAAATGTGCATAAACATGCTCAAATGCTTTTTTAATGCATTTTAATGCGATTTGACGTGAAATATAGGTCATTAAATGCAAATACAAGTGCAAAAACACTCGTAAACATTAAATAAATATTTTGGGTGGCTTCTTTGTGTATTTGGACGTTATTTGAATGATAAATGAGGCCAAATTGGTTAAAAATGTGCATAAACATGCTCAAATGCCTTTTTAATGCATTTTAATGCGATTTGACGTGAAATATAGGTCATTAAATGCCAATACAAGTACAAAAACACTCGTAAACATTAAATAAATATTTTGGGCGGCTTCTTTGTGTATTTGGACGTTATTTGAATGAGAAATGAGGCCAAATTGGTTAAAAATGTGCATAAACATGCTCAAATGCCTTTTTAATGCATTTTAATGCGATCTGACGTGAAATATAGGTCATTAAATGCAAATACAGGTGCAAAAACACTCGTAAACATTAAATAAATATTTTGGGTGGCTTCTTTGTGTATTTGGACGTTATTTGAATGATAAATGAGGCCAAATTGGTTAAAAATGTGCATAAACATGCTCAAATGCCTTTTTAATGCATTTTAATGCGATTTGACGTGAAATATAGGTCATTAAATGCCAATACAAGTACAAAAACACTCGTAAACATTAAATAAATATTTTGGGCGGCTTCTTTGTGTATTTGGACGTTATTTGAATGAGAAATGAGGCCAAATTGGTTAAAAATGTGCATAAACATGCTCAAATGCCTTTTTAATGCATTTTAATGCGATCTGACGTGAAATATAGGTCATTAAATGCAAATACAGGTGCAAAAACACTCGTAAACATTAAATAAATATTTTGGGTGGCTTTTTTTTTGTATTTGGACGTTATTTGAATGATAAATGAGGCCAAATTGGTTAAAAATGTGCATAAACATGCTCAAATGCCTTTTTAATGCATTTTAATGCGATCTGACGTGAAATATTGGTCATTAAATGCAAATACATGTGCAAAAACACTCGTAAACATTAAATAAATATTTTGGGCGGCTTCTTTGTGTATTTGGACGTTATTTGAATGAGAAATGAGGCCAAATTGGTTAAAAATGTGCATAAACATGCTCAAATTCGTTTTTAATGCATTTTCATGCGATTTGACGTGAAATATAGGTCATTAAATGCAAATACAAGTGCAAAAACACTCGTAAACATTAAATAAATATTTTGGGCGGCTTCTTTGTGTATTTGGACGTTATTTGAATGAGAAATGAGGCCAAATTGGTTAAAAATGTGCGTAAACATGCTCAAATGCCTTTTTAATGCATTTTAATGCGATCTGACGTGAAATATAGGTCATTAAATGCAAATACAAGTGCAAAAACACTCGTAAACAATAAATAAATATTTTGGGTGGCTTCTTTTTATATTTGGACGTTATTTAAATGATAAATGAGGCCAAATTGGTTAAAAATGTGCATAAACATGCTCAAATGCTTTTTTAATGCATTTTAATGCGATTTGACGTGAAATATAGGTCATTAAATGCAAATACAAGTGCAAAAACACTCGTAAACATTAAATAAATATTTTGGGTGGCTTCTTTTTGTATTTGGACGTTATTTGAATGATAAATGAGGCCAAATTGGTTAAAAATGTGCATAAACATGCTCAAATGCCTTTTTAATGCATTTTAATGCGATTTGACGTGAAATATAGGTCATTAAATGCAAATACAAGTGCAAAAACACTCGTAAACATTAAATAAATATTTTGGGCGGCTTCTTTGTGTATTTGGACGTTATTTGAATGAGAAATGAGGCCAAATTGGTTAAAAATGTGCATAAACATGCTCAAATGCCTTTTTAATGCATTTTAATGCGATTTGACGTGAAATATTGGTCATTAAATGCAAATACAAGTGCAAAAACACTCGTAAACATTAAATAAATATTTTGGGCGGCTTCTTTGTGTATTTCGACGTTATTTGAATGAGAAATGAGGCCAAATTGGTTAAAAATGTGCATAAACATGCTCAAATGCCTTTTTAATGCATTTTAATGCGATTTGACGTGAAATATTGGTCATTAAATGCAAATACAAGTGCAAAAACACTCGTAAACATTAAATAAATATTTTGGGCGGCTTCTTTGTGTATTTCGACGTTATTTGAATGAGAAATGAGGCCAAATTGGTTAAAAATGTGCATAAACATGCTCAAATTCGTTTTTAATGCATTTTAATGCGATTTGACGTGAAATATAGGTCATTAAATGCAAATACAAGTGCAAAAACACTCGTAAACATTAAATAAATATTTTGGGCGGCTTCTTTGTTTATTTCGACGTTATTTGAATGAGAAATGAGGCCAAATTGGTTAAAAATGTGCATAAACATGCTCAAATTCGTTTTTAATGCATTTTAATGCGATTTGACGTGAAATATAGGTCATTAAATGCAAATACGAGTGCAAAAACACTCGTAAACATTAAATAAATATTTTGGGTGGCTTCTTTTTGTATTTGGACGTTATTTGAATGATAAATGAGGCGAAATTGGTTAAAAATGTGCATAAACATGCTCAAATGCCTTTTTAATGCATTTTAATGTGATTTGACGTGAAATATTGGTCATTAAATGCAAATACAAGTGCAAAAACACTCGTAAACATTAAATAAATATTTTGGGCGGCTTCTTTGTGTATTTCGACGTTATTTGAATGAGAAATGAGGCCAAATTGGTTAAAAATGTGCATAAACATGCTCAAATGCCTTTTTAATGCATTTTAATGTGATTTGACGTGAAATATTGGTCATTAAATGCAAATACAAGTGCAAAAACACTCGTAAACATTAAATAAATATTTTGGGCGGCTTCTTTGTGTATTTCGACGTTATTTGAATGAGAAATGAGGCCAAATTGGTTAAAAATGTGCATAAACATGCTCAAATGCTTTTTTAATGCATTTTAATGCGATTTGACGTGAAATATAGGTCATTAAATGCAAATACAAGTGCAAAAACAGTCGTACACATTAAATAAAAATTTTGGGTGGCTTCTGTGTGTATTTGGACGTTATTTGAATGAGAAATGAGGCCAAATTGGTTAAAAATGTGCATAAACATGCTCAAATGCCTTTTTAATGCATTTTAATGCGATCTGACGTGAAATATAGGTCATTAAATGAAAATACAAGTGCAAAAACACTCGTAAACATTAATTAAATATTTCGGGTGGCTTTTTTTTGTATTTGGACGTTATTTGAATGATAAATGAGGCCAAATTGGTTAAAAATGTGCATAAACATGCTCAAATTCGTTTTTAATGCATTTTAATGCGATTTGACGTGAAATATAGGTCATTAAATGCAAATACGAGTGCAAAAACACTCGTAAACATTAAATAAATATTTTGGGTGGCTTCTTTGTGTATTTGGACGTCATTTGAATGATAATTGAGGCCAAATTGGGTAAAAATGTGCATAAACATGCTCAAATGCCTTTTTAATGCATTTTAATGCGATCTGACGTGAAATATAGGTCATTAAATGCAAATACAAGTGCAAAAACACTCGTAAACATTAAATAAATATTTTGGGCGGCTTCTTTGTGTATTTGGACGTTATTTGAATGAGAAATGAGGCCAAATTGGTTAAAAATGTGCATAAACATGCTCAAATGCCTTTTTAATGCATTTTAATGCGATTTGACGTGAAATATAGGTCATTAAATGCAAATACGAGTGCAAAAACACTCGTAAACATTAAATAAATATTTTGGGTGGCTTCTTTTTGTATTTGGACGTTATTTGAATGATAAATGAGGCCAAATTGGTTAAAAATGTGCATAAACATGCTCAAATGCCTTTTTAATGCATTTTAATGCGATCTGACGTGAAATATAGGTCATTAAATGCAAATACAAGTGCAAAAACACTCGTAAACATTAAATAAATATTTTGGGTGGCTTTTTTTTGTATTTGGACGTTATTTGAATGATAAATGAGGCCAAATTGGTTAAAAATGTGCATAAACATGCTCAAATGACTTTTTAATGCATTTTAATGCGATCTGACGTGAAATATTGGTCATTAAATGCAAATACAAGTGCAAAAACACTCGTAAACATTAAATAAATATTTTGGGCGGCTTCTTTGTGTATTTCGACGTTATTTGAATGAGAAATGAGGCCAAATTGGTTAAAAATGTGCATAAACATGCTCAAATTCGTTTTTAATGCATTTTCATGCGATATGACGTGAAATATAGGTCATTAAATGCAAATACAAGTGCAAAAACACTCGTAAACATTAAATAAATATTTTGGGCGGCTTCTTTGTGTATTTGGACGTTATTTGAATGAGAAATGAGGCCAAATTGGTTAAAAATGTGCATAAACATGCTCAAATGCCTTTTTAATGCATTTTAATGCGATCTGACGTGAAATATAGGTCATTAAATGCAAATACAAGTGCAAAAACACTCGTAAACATTAAATAAATATTTTGGGTGGCTTCTTTTTATATTTGGACGTTATTTAAATGATAAATGAGGCCAAATTGGTTAAAAATGTGCATAAACATGCTCAAATGCTTTTTTAATGCATTTTAATGCGATTTGACGTGAAATATAGGTCATTAAATGCAAATACAAGTGCAAAAACACTCGTAAATACTAAATAAATATTTTGGGTGGCTTCTTTGTGTATTTGGATGTTATTTGAATGAGAAATGAGCCCAAACTGGTTAAAAATGTGCATAAAAATGCTCAAATGCCTTTTTAATGCATTTTAACGCGATTTGACGTGAAATATAGGTCATTAAATGCAAATACAAGTGCAAAAACACTCGTAAACATAAAATAAACATTTTTGGCGGCTTCTTTGTGTATTTGGACGTTATTTGAATGAGAAATGAGGCCAAATTGGTTAAAAATGTGCATAAACATGCTCAAATGCCTTTTTAATGCATTTTAATGCGATTTGACGTGAAATATAGGTCATTAAATGCAAATACGAGTGCAAAAACACTCGTAAACATTAAATAAATATTTTGGGTGGCTTCTTTTTGTATTTGGACGTTATTTGAATGATAAATGAGGCCAAATTGGTTAAAAATGTGCATAAACATGCTCAAATGCCTTTTTAATGCATTTTAATGCGATTTGACGTGAAATATAGGTCATTAAATGCCAATACAAATACAAAAACACTCGTAAACATTAAATAAATATTTTGGGCGGCTTCTTTGTGTATTTGGACGTTATTTGAATGAGAAATGAGGCCAAATTGGTTAAAAATGTGCATAAACATGCTCAAATGCCTTTTTAATGCATTTTAATGCGATCTGACGTGAAATATAGGTCATTAAATGCAAATACAAGTGCAAAAACACTCGTAAACATTAAATAAATATTTTGGGTGGCTTTTTTTTGTATTTGGACGTTATTTGAATGATAAATGAGGCCAAATTGGTTAAAAATGTGCATAAACATGCTCAAATGCCTTTTTAATGCATTTTAATGCGATCTGACGTGAAATATAGGTCATTAAATGCAAATACAAGTGCAAAAACACTCGTAAACATTAAATAAATATTTTGGGTGGCTTCTTTGTGTATTTGGATGTTATTTGAATGAGAAATGAGCCCAAACTGGTTAAAAATGTGCATAAAAATGCTCAAATGCCTTTTTAATGCATTTTAACGCGATTTGACGTGAAATATAGGTCATTAAATGCAAATACAAGTGCAAAAACACTCGTAAACATAAAATAAACATTTTTGGCGGCTTCTTTGTGTATTTGGACGTTATTTGAATGAGAAATGAGGCCAAATTGGTTAAAAATGTGCATAAACATGCTCAAATGCCTTTTTAATGCATTTTAATGCGATTTGACGTGAAATATAGGTCATTAAATGCAAATACGAGTGCAAAAACACTCGTAAACATTAAATAAATATTTTGGGTGGCTTCTTTTTGTATTTGGACGTTATTTGAATGATAAATGAGGCCAAATTGGTTAAAAATGTGCATAAACATGCTCAAATGCCTTTTTAATGCATTTTAATGCGATCTGACGTGAAATATAGGTCATTAAATGCAAATACAAGTGCAAAAACACTCGTAAACATTAAATAAATATTTTGGGTGGCTTTTTTTTGTATTTGGACGTTATTTGAATGATAAATGAGGCCAAATTGGTTAAAAATGTGCATAAACATGCTCAAATGACTTTTTAATGCATTTTAATGCGATCTGACGTGAAATATTGGTCATTAAATGCAAATACAAGTGCAAAAACACTCGTAAACATTAAATAAATATTTTGGCCGGCTTCTTTGTGTATTTGGACGTTATTTGAATGAGAAATGAGGCCAAATTGGTTAAAAATGTGCATAAACATGCTCAAATTCGTTTTTAATGCATTTTCATGCGATTTGACGTGAAATATAGGTCATTAAATGCAAATACAAGTGCAAAAACACTCGTAAACATTAAATAAATATTTTGGGCGGCTTCTTTGTGTATTTGGACGTTATTTGAATGAGAAATGAGGCCAAATTGGTTAAAAATGTGCATAAACATGCTCAAATGCCTTTTTTATGCATTTTAATGCGATTTGACGTGAAATATAGGTCATTAAATGCAAATACGAGTGCAAAAACACTCGTAAACATTAAATAAATATTTTGGGTGGCTTCTTTGTGTATTTGGACGTTATTTGATTGATAAATGAGGCCAAATTGGTTAAGAATGTGCATAAACATGCTCAAATGCCTTTTTAATGCATTTTAATGCGATTTGACGTGAAATATAGGTCATTAAATGCAAATACAAGTGCAAAAACACTCGTAAACATTAAATAAATATTTTGGGCGGCTTCTTTGTGTATTTGGACGTTATTTGAATGAGAAATGAGGCCAAATTGGTTAAAAATGTGCATAAACATGCTCAAATGCCTTTTTAATGCATTTTAATGCGATTTGACGTGAAATATAGGTCATTAAATGCAAATACGAGTGCAAAAACACTCGTAAACATTAAATAAATATTTTGGGTGGCTTTTTTTTGTATTTGGACGTTATTTGAATGATAAATGAGGCGAAATTGGTTAAAAATGTGCATAAACATGCTCAAATGCCTTTTTAATGCATTTTAATGCGATCTGACGTGAAATATAGGTCATTAAATGCAAATACAAGTGCAAAAACACTCGTAAACATTAAATAAATATTTTGGGTGGCTTTTTTTTGTATTTGGACGTTATTTGAATGATAAATGAGGCCAAATTGGTTAAAAATGTGCATAAACATGCTCAAATGACTTTTTAATGCATTTTAATGCGATCTGACGTGAAATATTGGTCATTAAATGCAAATACAAGTGCAAAAACACTCGTAAACATTAAATAAATATTTTGGGCGGCTTTTTTGTGTATTTCGACGTTATTTGAATGAGAAATGAGGCCAAATTGGTTAAAAATGTGCATAAACATGCTCAAATTCGTTTTTAATGCATTTTCATGCGATTTGACGTGAAATATAGGTCATTAAATGCAAATACAAGTGCAAAAACACTCGTAAACATTAAATAAATATTTTGGGCGGCTTCTTTGTGTATTTGGACGTTATTTGAATGAGAAATGAGGCCAAATTGGTTAAAAATGTGCATAAACATGCTCAAATGCCTTTTTAATGCATTTTAATGCGATCTGACGTGAAATATAGGTCATTAAATGCAAATACAAGTGCAAAAACACTCGTAAACATTAAATAAATATTTTGGGTGGCTTCTTTTTATATTTGGACGTTATTTAAATGATAAATGAGGCCAAATTGGTTAAAAATGTGCATAAACATGCTCAAATGCTTTTTTAATGCATTTTAATGCGATTTGACGTGAAATATAGGTCATTAAATGCAAATACGAGTGCAAAAACACTCGTAAACATTAAATAAATATTTTGGGGGGCTTCTTTTTGTATTTGGACGTTATTTGAATGATAAATGAGGCCAAATTGGTTAAAAATGTGCATAAACATGCTCAAATGCCTTTTTAATGCATTTTAATGCGATCTGACGTGAAATATAGGTCATTAAATGCCAATACAAGTACAAAAACACTCGTAAACATTAAATAAATATTTTGGGCGGCTTCTTTGTGTATTTGGACGTTATTTGAATGAGAAATGAGGCCAAATTGGTTAAAAATGTGCATAAACATGCTCAAATGCCTTTTTAATGCATTTTAATGCGATTTGACGTGAAATATTGGTCATTAAATGCAAATACAAGTGCAAAAACACTCGTAAACATTAAATAAATATTTTGGGCGGCTTCTTTGTGTATTTCGACGTTATTTGAATGAGAAATGAGGCCAAATTGGTTAAAAATGTGCATAAACATGCTCAAATGCCTTTTTAATGCATTTTAATGCGATTTGACGTGAAATATTGGTCATTAAATGCAAATACAAGTGCAAAAACACTCGTAAACATTAAATAAATATTTTGGGTGGCTTCTTTGTGTATTTGGACGTTATTTGAATGAGAAATGAGGCCAAATTGGGAAAAAATGTGCATAAACATGCTCAAATGCCTTTTTAATGTATTTTAATGCGATTTGACGTGAAATATAGGTCATTAAATGCAAATACAAGTGCAAAAACACTCGTAAACATTAAATAAATATTTTGGGTGGCTTCTTTGTGTATTTGGACGTTATTTGAATGATAAATGAGGCCAAATTGGTTAAAAATGTGCATAAACATGCTCATATGCCTTTTTAATGCATTTCAATGCGATTTGACGTGAAATATGGGTCATTAAATGCAAATACAAGTGCAAAAACACTCGTAAACATTAAATAAATATTTCGGGTGGCTTCTTTGTGTATTTGGACGTTATTTGAATGAGAAATGAGGCCAAATTGGTAAAAAATGTGCATAAACATGCTCAAATGCCTTTTTAATGCATTTTAATGCGATTTGACGTGAAATATAGGTCATTAAATGCAAATACAAGTGCAAAAATACTCGTAAACATTAAATAAATATTTTGGGTGGCTTCTTTGTGTATTTGGACGTTATTTGAATGATAAATGAGGCCAAATTGGTTAAAAATGTGCATAAACATGCTCAAATTCGTTTTTAATGCATTTTAATGCCATTTGACGTGAAATATAGGTCATTAAATGCAAATACAAGTGCAAAAACACTCGTAAACATTAAATAAATATTTCGGGTGGCTTCTTTGTGTATTTGGACGTTATTTGAATGAGAAATGAGGCCAAATTGGTTAAAAATGTGCATAAACATGCTCAAATGCGTTTTTAATTCATTTCAATGCGATTTCACGTGAAATATGGGTCATTAAATGCAAATACAAGTGCAAAAACACTCGTAAACATTAAATAAATATTTCGGGTGGCTTCTTTGTGTATTTGGACGTTATTTGAATGAGAAATGAGGCCAAATTGGTTAAAAATGTGCATAAACATGCTCAAATGCCTTTTTAATGCATTTTAATGCGATTTGACGTGAAATATAGGTCATTAAATGCAAATACAAGTGCAAAAACACTCGTAAACATTAAATAAATATTTCGGGTGGCTTCTTTGTGTATTTGGACGTTATTTGAATGAGAAATGAGGCCAAATTGGTTAAAAATGTGCATAAACATGCTCAAATGCCTTTTTAATGCAGTTGAATGCGATTTGACGTGAAATATAGGTCATTAAATGCAAATACAAGTGCAAAAACACTCGTAAACTTTAAATAAATATTTTGGGTGGCTTCTTTGTGTATTTGGACGTTATTTGAATGATAAATGAGGCCAAATTGGTTAAAAATGTGCATAAACATGCTCATATGCCTTTTTAATGCATTTCAATGCGATTTGACGTGAAATATGGGTCATTAAATGCAAATACAAGTGCAAAAACACTCGTAAACATTAAATAAATATTTCGGGTGGCTTCTTTGTGTATTTGGACGTTATTTGAATGAGAAATGAGGCCAAATTGGTTAAAAATGTGCATAAACATACTCAAATGCTTTTTTAATGCATTTTAATGCGATTTGACGTGAAATATAGGTCATTAAATGCAAATACAAGTGCAAAAACACTCGTAAACATTAAATAAATATTTTGGGTGGCTTCTTTGTGTATTTGGACGTTATTTGAATGAGAAATGAGGCCAAATTGGGAAAAAATGTGCATAAACATGCTCAAATGCCTTTTTAATGAATTTTAATGCGATTTGACGTGATATATACGTCATTAAATGCAAATACAAGTGCAAAAACACTCGTAAACATTAAATAAATATTTCGGGTGACTTCTTTGTGTATTTGGACGTTATTTGAATGAGAAATGAGGCCAAATTGGTTAAAAATGTGCATAAACATGCTCAAATGCCTTTTTAATGCATTTTAATGCGATTTGACGTGATATATACGTCATTAAATGCAAATACAAGTGCAAAAACACTCGTAAACATTAAATAAATATTTCGGGTGACTTCTTTGTGTATTTGGACGTTATTTGAATGAGAAATGAGGCCAAATTGGTTAAAAATGTGCATAAACATGCTCAAATGCGTTTTTAATGCATTTCAATGCGATTTCACGTGAAATATGGGTCATTAAATGCAAATACAAGTGCAAAAACACTCGTAAACATTAAATAAATATTTCGGGTGGCTTCTTTGTGTATTTGGACGTTATTTGAATGAGAAATGTGGCCAAATTGGTTAAAAATGTTCATAAACATGCTCAAATGCCTTTTTAATGCATTTTAATGCGATTTGACGTGATATATACGTCATTAAATGCAAATACAAGTGCAAAAACACTCGTAAACATTAAATAAATATTTCGGGTGACTTCTTTGTGTATTTGGACGTTATTTGAATGAGAAATGAGGCCAAATTGGTTAAAAATGTGCATAAACATGCTCAAATGCCTTTTTAATGCATTTTAATGCGATTTGACGTGAAATATAGGTCATTAAATGCAAATACAAGTGCAAAAACACTCGTAAACATTAAATAAATATTTCGGGTGGCTTCTTTGTGTATTTTGACGTTATTTGAATGAGAAATGAGGTCAAATTGGTTAAAAATGTGCATAAACATGCTCAAATTCTTTTTTAATGCATTTTAATGCGATTTGACGTGAAATATAGGTCATTAAATGCAAATACAAGTGCAAAAACACTCGTAAACATTAAATAAATATTTCGGGTGGCTTCTTTGTGTATTTGGACGTTATTTGAATGAGAAATGAGGCCAAATTGGTTAAAAATGTGCATAAACATGCTGAAATGCCTTTTTAATGCATTTTAATGCGATTTGACGTGAAATATAGGTCATTAAATGCAAATACAAGTGCAAAAACACTCGTAAACATTAAATAAATATTTCGGGTGGCTTCTTTGTGTATTTTGACGTTATTTGAATGAGAAATGAGGTCAAATTGGTTAAAAATGTGCATAAACATGCTCAAATTCTTTTTTAACGCATTTTAATGCGATTTGACGTGAAATATAGGTCATTAAATGCAAATACAAGTGCAAAAACACTCGTAAACATTAAATAAATATTTTGGGTGGCTTTTTGTCTATTTGGACGTTATTTGAATGAGAAATGAGGCCAAATTGGTTAAAAATGTGCATAAACATGCTCAAATGCCTTTTTAATGCATTTTAATGCGATTTGACGTGAAATATAGGTCATTAAATGCAAATACAAGTGCAAAAACACTCGTAAACATTAAATAAATATTTTGGGGTGGCTTCTTTGTGTATTTGGACGTTATTTGAGTGATAAATGAGGCCAAATTGGTTAAAAATGTGCATAAACATGCTGAAATGCCTTTTTAATGCATTTTAATGCGATTTGACGTGAAATATAGGTCATTAAATGCAAATACAAGTGCAAAAACACTCGTAAACATTAAATAAATATTTTGGCTGGCTTCTTTGTGTATTTGGACGTTATTTGAGTGAGAAATGAGGCCAAATTGGTTAAAAATGTGCATAAACATGCTCAAATGCCTTTTTAATGCATTTTAATGCGATTTGACGTGAAATATAGGTCATTAAATGCAAATACAAGTGCAAAAACACTCGTAAACATTAAATAAATATTTCGGGTGGCTTCTTTGTGTATTTTGACGTTATTTGAATGAGAAATGAGGTCAAATTGGTTAAAAATGTGCATAAACATGCTCAAATTCTTTTTTAATGCATTTTAATGCGATTTGACGTGAAATATAGGTCATTAAATGCAAATACAAGTGCAAAAACACTCGTAAACATTAAATAAATATTTCGGGTGGCTTCTTTGTGTATTTGGACGTTATTTGAATGAGAAAATGAGGCCAAATTGGTTAAAAATGTTCATAAACATGCTCAAATGCCTTTTTAATGCATTTTAATGCGATTTGACGTGATATATACGTCATTAAATGCAAATACAAGTGCAAAAATACTCGTAAACATTAAATAAATATTTCGGGTGACTTCTTTGTGTATTTGGACGTTATTTGAATGAGAAATGAGGCCAAATTGGTTAAAAATGTGCATAAACATGCTCAAATGCCTTTTTAATGCATTTGAATGCGATTTGACGTGAAATATCGGTCATTAAATGCAAATACAAGTGCAAAAACACTCGTAAACATTAAATAAATATTTCGGGTGGCTTCTTTGTGTATTTGGACGTTATTTGAATGATAAATGAGGCCAAATTGGTTAAAAATGTGCATAAACATGCTCAAATGCCTTTTTAATGCATTTTAACGCGATTTGACGTGAAATATAGGTCATTAAATGCAAATACAAGTGCAAAAACACTCGTAAACATTAAATAAATATTTCGGGTGGCTTCTTTGTGTATTTTGACGTTATTTGAATGAGAAATGAGGTCAAATTGGTTAAAAATGTGCATAAACATGCTCAAATTCTTTTTTAATGCATTTTAATGCGATTTGACGTGAAATATAGGTCATTCAATGCAAATACAAGTGCAAAAACACTCGTAAACATAAAATAAATATTTTGGGTGGCTTCTTTGTGTATTTGGACGTTATTTGAATGAGAAATGAGGCAAATTGGTAAAAAATGTGCATAACCATGCTCAAATGCCTTTTTAATGCATTTTAATGCGATTTGACGTGAAATATAGGTCATTAAATTCAAATACAAGTGCAAAAACACTCGTAAACATTAAATAAATATTTTGGGTGGCTTCTTTGTGTATTTGGACGTTATTTGAATGAGAAATGAGGCCAAATTGGTTAAAAATGTGCATAAACATGCTCAAATTCGTTTTTAATGCATTTTAATGCGATTTGACGTGAAATATAGGTCATTAAATGCAAATACAAGTGCAAAAACACTCGTAAACATTAAATAAATATTTTGGGTGGCTTCTTTGTGTATTTGGACGTTATTTGAATGAGAAATGAGGCCAAATTGGTTAAAAATGTGCACAAACATGCTCAAATTCTTTTTTAATGCATTTTAATGCGATTTGACGTGAAATATAGGTCATTAAATGCAAATACAAGTGCAAAAACACTCGTAAACATTAAATAAATATTTTGGGGTGGCTTCTTTGTGTATTTGGACGTTATTTGAATGAGAAATGAGGCCAAATTGGTTAAAAATGTGCATAAACATGCTCAAATGCCTTTTTAATGCATTTTAATGCGATTTGACGTGAAATATAGGTCATTAAATGCAAATACAAGTGCAAAAACACTCGTAAACATTAAATAAATATTTCGGGTGGCTTCTTTGTGTATTTTGACGTTATTTGAATGAGAAATGAGGTCAAATTGGTTAAAAATGTGCATAAACATGCTCAAATTCTTTTTTAATGCATTTTAATGCGATTTGACGTGAAATATAGGTCATTAAATGCAAATACAAGTGCAAAAACACTCGTAAACATTAAATAAATATTTCGGGTGGCTTCTTTGTGTATTTGGACGTTATTTGAATGAGAAATGAGGCCAAATTGGTTAAAAATGTGCATAAACATGCTCAAATGCCTTTTTAATGCATTTTAATGCGATTTGACGTGAAATATAGGTCATTAAATGCAAATACAAGTGCAAAAACACTCGTAAACATTAAATAAATATTTCGGGTGGCTTCTTTGTGTATTTGGACGTTATTTGAATGAGAAATGAGGCCAAATTGTTTAAAAATGTGCATAAACATGCTCAAATGCCTTTTTAATGCATTTTATTGCGATTTGACGTGAAATATAGGTCATTAAATGCAAATACAAGTGCAAAAACACTCGTAAACATTAAATAAATATTTCGGGTGGCTTCTTTGTGTATTTTGACGTTATTTGAATGAGAAATGAGGCCAAATTGGTTAAAAATGTGCATAAACATGCTCAAATTCTTTTTTAATGCATTTTAATGCGATTTGACGTGAAATATAGGTCATTAAATGCAAATACAAGTGCAAAAACACTCGTAAACATTAAATAAATATTTTGGGTGGCTTCTTTGTGTATTTGGACGTTATTTGAATGAGAAATGAGGCCAAATTGGTTAAAAATGTGCATAAACATGCTCAAATGCCTTTTTAATGCATTTTAACGCGATTTGACGTGAAATATAGGTCATTAAATGCAAATACAAGTGCAAAAATACTCATAAACATTAAATAAATATTTCGGGTGGCTTCTTTGTGTATTTGGACGTTATTTGAATGAGAAATGAGGCCAAATTGGTTAAAAATGTGCATAAACATGCTCAAATGCCTTTTTAATGCATTTTAATGCGATTTGACGTGAAATATAGGTCATTAAATGCAAATACAAGTGCAAAAACACTCGTAAACATTAAATAAATATTTTGGGTGGCTTCTTTGTGTATTTGGACGTTATTTGAATGAGAAATGAGGCCAAATTGGTTAAAAAAGTGCATAAAAATGCTCAAATGCCTTTTTAATGCATTTTAATGCGATTTGACGTGAAATATAGGTCATTCAATGCAAATACAAGTGCAAAAACACTCGTAAACATAAAATAAATATTTTGGGTGGCTTCTTTGTGTATTTGGACGTTATTTGAATGAGAAATGAGGCAAATTGGTAAAAAATGTGCATAACCATGCTCAAATGCCTTTTTAATGCATTTTAATGCGATTTGACGTGAAATATAGGTCATTAAATTCAAATACAAGTGCAAAAACACTCGTAAACATTAAATAAATATTTTGGGTGGCTTCTTTGTGTATTTGGACGTTATTTGAATGAGAAATGAGGCCAAATTGGTTAAAAATGTGCATAAACATGCTCAAATTCGTTTTTAATGCATTTTAATGCGATTTGACGTGAAATATAGGTCATTAAATGCAAATACAAGTGCAAAAACACTCGTAAACATTAAATAAATATTTTGGGTGGCTTCTTTGTGTATTTGGACGTTATTTGAATGAGAAATGAGGCCAAATTGGTTAAAAATGTGCACAAACATGCTCAAATTCGTTTTTAATGCATTTTAATGCGATTTGACGTGAAATATAGGTCATTAAATGCAAATACAAGTGCAAAAACACTCGTAAACATTAAATAAATATTTTGGGTGGCTTCTTTGTGTATTTGGACGTTATTTGAGTGAGAAATGAGGCCAAATTGGTTAAAAATGTGCATAAACATGCTCAAATGCCTTTTTAATGCATTTTAATGCGATTTGACGTGAAATATAGGTCATTAAATGCAAATACAAGTGCAAAAACACTCGTAAACATTAAATAAATATTTCGGGTGGCTTCTTTGTGTATTTTGACGTTATTTGAATGAGAAATGAGGTCAAATTGGTTAAAAATGTGCACAAACATGCTCAAATTCTTTTTTAATGCATTTTAATGCGATTTGACGTGAAATATAGGTCATTAAATGCAAATACAAGTGCAAAAACACTCGTAAACATTAAATAAATATTTCGGGTGGCTTCTTTGTGTATTTGGACGTTATTTGAATGAGAAATGAGGCCAAATTGGTTAAAAATGTGCATAAACATGCTCAAATGCCTTTTTAATGCATTTTAATGCGATTTGACGTGAAATATAGGTCATTAAATGCAAATACAAGTGCAAAAACACTCGTAAACATTAAATAAATATTTCGGGTGGCTTCTTTGTGTATTTGGACGTTATTTGAATGAGAAATGAGGCCAAATTGTTTAAAAATGTGCATAAACATGCTCAAATGCCTTTTTAATGCATTTTATTGCGATTTGACGTGAAATATAGGTCATTAAATGCGAATACAAGTGCAAAAACACTCGTAAACATTAAATAAATATTTCGGGTGGCTTCTTTGTGTATTTTGACGTTATTTGAATGAGAAATGAGGCCAAATTGGTTAAAAATGTGCATAAACATGCTCAAATTCTTTTTTAATGCATTTTAATGCGATTTGACGTGAAATATAGGTCATTAAATGCAAATACAAGTGCAAAAACACTCGTAAACATTAAATAAATATTTTGGGTGGCTTCTTTGTGTATTTGGACGTTATTTGAATGAGAAATGAGGCCAAATTGGTTAAAAATGTGCATAAACATGCTCAAATGCCTTTTTAATGCATTTTAACGCGATTTGACGTGAAATATAGGTCATTAAATGCAAATACAAGTGCAAAAATACTCATAAACATTAAATAAATATTTCGGGTGGCTTCTTTGTGTATTTGGACGTTATTTGAATGAGAAATGAGGCCAAATTGGTTAAAAATGTGCATAAACATGCTCAAATGCCTTTTTAATGCATTTTAATGCGATTTGACGTGAAATATAGGTCAT
Source organism: Bolboschoenus planiculmis (assembly GCA_031770325.1). NCBI lineage: Eukaryota > Viridiplantae > Streptophyta > Magnoliopsida > Poales > Cyperaceae > Bolboschoenus > Bolboschoenus planiculmis. The sequence continues at coordinate 3,974 of JARDWJ010000132.1, read as the reverse complement.
TAAATGCAAATACAAGTGCAAAAACACTCGTAAACATTAAATAAATATTTTGGGTGGCTTCTTTGTGTATTTGGACGTTATTTGAATGAGAAATGAGGCCAAATTGGTTAAAAAAGTACATAAAAATGCTCAAATGCCTTTTTAATGCATTTTAATGCGATTTGACGTGAAATATAGGTCATTCAATGCAAATACAAGTGCAAAAACACTCGTAAACATAAAATAAATATTTTGGGTGGCTTCTTTGTGTATTTGGACGTTATTTGAATGAGAAATGAGGCAAATTGGTAAAAAATGTGCATAACCATGCTCAAATGCCTTTTTAATGCATTTTAATGCGATTTGACGTGAAATATAGGTCATTAAATTCAAATACAAGTGCAAAAACACTCGTAAACATTAAATAAATATTTTGGGTGGCTTCTTTGTGTATTTGGACGTTATTTGAATGAGAAATGAGGCCAAATTGGTTAAAAATGTGCATAAACATGCTCAAATTCGTTTTTAATGCATTTTAATGCGATTTGACGTGAAATATAGGTCATTAAATGCAAATACAAGTGCAAAAACACTCGTAAACATTAAATAAATATTTTGGGTGGCTTCTTTGTGTATTTGGACGTTATTTGAATGAGAAATGAGGCCAAATTGGTTAAAAATGTGCATAAACATGCTCAAATTCGTTTTTAATGCATTTTAATGCGATTTGACGTGAAATATAGGTCATTAAATGCAAATACAAGTGCAAAAACACTCGTAAACATTAAATAAATATTTTGGGTGGCTTCTTTGTGTATTTGGACGTTATTTGAGTGAGAAATGAGGCCAAATTGGTTAAAAATGTGCATAAACATGCTCAAATGCCTTTTTAATGCATTTTAATGCGATTTGACGTGAAATATAGGTCATTAAATGCAAATACAAGTGCAAAAACACTCGTAAACATTAAATAAATATTTCGGGTGGCTTCTTTGTGTATTTTGACGTTATTTGAATGAGAAATGAGGTCAAATTGGTTAAAAATGTGCACAAACATGCTCAAATTCTTTTTTAATGCATTTTAATGCGATTTGACGTGAAATATAGGTCATTAAATGCAAATACAAGTGCAAAAACACTCGTAAACATTAAATAAATATTTCGGGTGGCTTCTTTGTGTATTTGGACGTTATTTGAGTGAGAAATGAGGCCAAATTGGTTAAAAATGTGCATAAACATGCTCAAATGCCTTTTTAATGCATTTTAATGCGATTTGACGTGAAATATAGGTCATTAAATGCAAATACAAGTGCAAAAACACTCGTAAACATTAAATAAATATTTCGGGTGGCTTCTTTGTGTATTTTGACGTTATTTGAATGAGAAATGAGGTCAAATTGGTTAAAAATGTGCACAAACATGCTCAAATTCTTTTTTAATGCATTTTAATGCGATTTGACGTGAAATATAGGTCATTAAATGCAAATACAAGTGCAAAAACACTCGTAAACATTAAATAAATATTTCGGGTGGCTTCTTTGTGTATTTTGACGTTATTTGAATGAGAAATGAGGCCAAATTGGTTAAAAATGTGCATAAACATGCTCAAATTCTTTTTTAATGCATTTTAATGCGATTTGACGTGAAATATAGGTCATTAAATGCAAATACAAGTGCAAAAACACTCGTAAACATTAAATAAATATTTTGGGTGGCTTCTTTGTGTATTTGGACGTTATTTGAATGAGAAATGAGGCCAAATTGGTTAAAAATGTGCATAAACATGCTCAAATGCCTTTTTAATGCATTTTAACGCGATTTGACGTGAAATATAGGTCATTAAATGCAAATACAAGTGCAAAAATACTCATAAACATTAAATAAATATTTCGGGTGGCTTTTTTGTGTATTTGGACGTTATTTGAATGAGAAATGAGGCCAAATTGGTTAAAAATGTGCATAAACATGCTCAAATGCCTTTTTAATGCATTTTAATGCGATTTGACGTGAAATATAGGTCATTAAATGCAAATACAAGTGCAAAAACACTCGTAAACATTAAATAAATATTTTGGGTGGCTTCTTTGTGTATTTGGACGTTATTTGAATGAGAAATGAGGCCAAATTGGTTAAAAAAGTGCATAAAAATGCTCAAATGCCTTTTTAATGCATTTTAATGCGATTTGACGTGAAATATAGGTCATTCAATGCAAATACAAGTGCAAAAACACTCGTAAACATAAAATAAATATTTTGGGTGGCTTCTTTGTGTATTTGGACGTTATTTGAATGAGAAATGAGGCAAATTGGTAAAAAATGTGCATAACCATGCTCAAATGCCTTTTTAATGCATTTTAATGCGATTTGACGTGAAATATAGGTCATTAAATTCAAATACAAGTGCAAAAACACTCGTAAACATTAAATAAATATTTTGGGTGGCTTCTTTGTGTATTTGGACGTTATTTGAATGAGAAATGAGGCCAAATTGGTTAAAAATGTGCATAAACATGCTCAAATTCGTTTTTAATGCATTTTAATGCGATTTGACGTGAAATATAGGTCATTAAATGCAAATACAAGTGCAAAAACACTCGTAAACATTAAATAAATATTTTGCGTGGCTTCTTTGTGTATTTGGACGTTATTTGAATGAGAAATGAGGCCAAATTGGTTAAAAATGTGCACAAACATGCTCAAATTCTTTTTTAATGCATTTTAATGCGATTTGACGTGAAATATAGGTCATTAAATGCAAATACAAGTGCAAAAACACTCGTAAACATTAAATAAATATTTTGGGTGGCTTCTTTGTGTATTTGGACGTTATTTGAGTGAGAAATGAGGCCAAATTGGTTAAAAATGTGCATAAACATGCTCAAATGCCTTTTTAATGCATTTTAATGCGATTTGACGTGAAATATAGGTCATTAAATGCAAATACAAGTGCAAAAACACTCGTAAACATTAAATAAATATTTCGGGTGGCTTCTTTGTGTATTTTGACGTTATTTGAATGAGAAATGAGGTCAAATTGGTTAAAAATGTGCATAAACATGCTCAAATTCTTTTTTAATGCATTTTAATGCGATTTGACGTGAAATATAGGTCATTAAATGCAAATACAAGTGCAAAAACACTCGTAAACATTAAATAAATATTTCGGGTGGCTTCTTTGTGTATTTGGACGTTATTTGAATGAGAAATGAGGCCAAATTGGTTAAAAATGTGCATAAACATGCTCAAATGCCTTTTTAATGCATTTTAATGCGATTTGACGTGAAATATAGGTCATTAAATGCAAATACAAGTGCAAAAACACTCGTAAACATTAAATAAATATTTCGGGTGGCTTCTTTGTGTATTTGGACGTTATTTGAATGAGAAATGAGGCCAAATTGTTTAAAAATGTGCATAAACATGCTCAAATGCCTTTTTAATGCATTTTATTGCGATTTGACGTGAAATATAGGTCATTAAATGCAAATACAAGTGCAAAAACACTCGTAAACATTAAATAAATATTTCGGGTGGCTTCTTTGTGTATTTTGACGTTATTTGAATGAGAAATGAGGCCAAATTGGTTAAAAATGTGCATAAACATGCTCAAATTCGTTTTTAATGCATTTTAATGCGATTTGACGTGAAATATAGGTCATTAAATGCAAATACAAGTGCAAAAACACTCGTAAACATTAAATAAATATTTTGGGTGGCTTCTTTGTGTATTTGGACGTTATTTGAATGAGAAATGAGGCCAAATTGGTTAAAAATGTGCATAAACATGCTCAAATGCCTTTTTAATGCATTTTAACGCGATTTGACGTGAAATATAGGTCATTAAATGCAAATACAAGTGCAAAAATACTCATAAACATTAAATAAATATTTCGGGTGGTTTTTTTGTGTATTTGGACGTTATTTGAATGAGAAATGAGGCCAAATTGGTTAAAAATGTGCATAAACATGCTCAAATGCATCTGTCTCGCGTGTGT
>JARDWJ010000131.1:0-40065 GCA_031770325.1 Bolboschoenus planiculmis | reverse complement strand
ACACACGCGAGACAGATTATTTGACGTCAAATCGCATTGAAATGCATTAGAAACGAATTTGAGCATGTTTATGCACAATTTTAACCAATTTGGCCTCATTTCTCATTCGAATAACGTCCAAATACACAAAGAAGCCACCAAAAATGTTTATTTAATGTTTACGAGTGTTTTTGCACTTGTATTTGTATTTAATGACCTATATTTCACGTCAAATCGCATTAAAATGCATTAAAAACGAATTTGAGCATGTTTATGCACAATTTTAACCAATTTGGCCTCATTTCTCATTCAAATAGCGTCTAAATACACAAAGAAGCCACCAAAAATGTTTATTTCATGTTTACGAGTGTTTTTGCACTTGTATTTGCATGTTATGGCGTATATTTGACGTCAAATCGCATTGAAATGCATTAAAAACGAATTTGAGCATGTTTATGCACAATTTTAACCAATTTGGCCTCATTTCTCATTCAAATAACGTCCAAATACACAAAGAAGCTACCAAAAATGTTTATTTAATGTTTACGAGTGTTTTTGCCCTTGTATTTGCATGTTATGGCGCATATTTGACGTCAAATCGCATTGAAATGCATTAAAAACGAATTTGAGCATGTTTATGCACATTTTTTAACCAATTTGGCCTCATTTATCATTCGAATAACGTCCAAATACACAAGAAGCCACCAAAAATGTTTATTTAATGTTTACGAGTGTTTTTGCACTTGTATTTGTATTTAATGACCTATATTTCACGTCAAATCGCATTAAAATGCATTTTAAAACGAATTTGAGCATGTTTATGCACAATTTTAACCAATTTGGCCTCATTTCTCAGTCAAATAGCGTCCAAATACACAAAGAAGCCACCAAAAATGTTTATTCATGTTTACGAGTGTTTTTGCACTGTATTTGCATGTTATGGCGTATATTTGACGTCAAATCGCATTGAAATGCATTAAAAACGAATTTGAGCATGTTTATGCACAATTTTAACCAATTTGGCCTCATTTCTCATTCAAATAACGTCCAAATACACAAAGAAGCTACCCAAAATGTTTATTTAATGTTTACGAGTGTTTTTGCCCTTGTATTTGCATGTTATGGCGCATATTTGACGTCAAATCGCATTGAAATGCATTAAAACGAATTTGAGCATGTTTATGCACATTTTTAACCAATTTGGCCTCATTTATCATTCAACTAACGTCCAAATACACAAAGAAGCCACCAAAAATGTTTATTTAATGTTTACGGGTATTTTTGCACTTGTATTTGCATGTTATGACCTATATTTCACTTCAAATCGCATCAAAATGCATTACAAACGAATTTGAGCATGTTTATGCACATTTTTAACCAATTTGGCCTCATTTATCATTCAAATAACGTCCAAATACACAAAGAAGCCACCAAAAATGTTTATTTAATGTTTACGAGTTTTTTTGCCCTTGTATTTGCATTTAATGACCTATATTTCACTTCAAATTGCATTCAAATGCATTAAAAACGAATTTGAGCATGTTTATGCACATTTTTTAACCAATTTGGCCTCATTTCTCATTCAACTAACGTCCAAATAAACAAAGAAGCCACCAAAAATGTTTATTTCATGTTTACGGGTATTTTTGCACTTGTATTTGCATGTTATGATCTATATTTCACTTAAAATCGCATCAAAATGCATTAAAAACGAATTTGAGCATGTTTATTGCACATTTTTAACCAATTTGGCCTCATTTATCATTCAAATAACGTCCAAATACACAGAGAAGCCACCAAAAATGTTTATTTAATGTTTACGAGTGTTTTTGCACTTGTATTTGTATTTAATGACCTATATTTCACGTCAAATCGCATTAAAATGCATTAAAAACGATTTGAGCATGTTTATGCACAATTTTAACCAATTTGGCCTCATTGCTCATTCAAATAGCGTCCAAATACACAAAGAAGCCACCAAAAATGTTTATTTCATGTTTACGAGTGTTTTTGCACTTGTATTTGCATGTTATGGCGTATATTTGACGTCAAATCGCATTGAAATGCATTAAAAACGAATTGAGCATGTTTATGCACATTTTTAACCAATTTGGCCTCATTTATTGTTCAACTAACGTCCAAATACACAAAGAAGCCACCAAAAATGTTTATTTAATGTTTACGGGTATTTTTGCACTTGTATTTGCATGTTACGGCGCATATTTGACGTCAAATCGCATTGAAATGCATTAAAAACGAATTTGAGCATGTTTATGCACATTTTTAACCAATTTGGCCTCATTTATCGTTCAAATAACGTCCAAATACACAAAAAAGCCACCCAAAATATTTATTTAATGTTTACGAGTGTTTTTGCACTTGTATTTGCATGTTATGGCTTATATTTCACGTCAAATCGCATTAAAATGCATTAAAAACGAATTTGAGCATGTTTATGCACATTTTTAACCAATTTGGCCTCATTTATCATTCAAATAACGTCCAAATACACAAAGAAGCCACCAAAAAATGTTTATTTAATGTTTACGGGTGTTTTTGCACTTGTATTTGCATTTATTGGCGCATATTTGACGTCAAATCGCATTGAAATGCATTAAAAACGAATTGAGCATGTTTATGCACATTTTTAACCAATTTGGCCTCATTTATCATTCAAGATAACGTCACAAATACACAAATAAGCCACCCAAAATATTTATTTAATGTTTACGAGTGTTTTTGCACTTGTATTTGCATTTAATGACCTATATTTCACGTCAAATCACATAAAAATGCATTAAAAACGAATTTGAGCATGTTTATGCACATTTTTAACCAACTTGGCCTCATTTATCATTCAAATAACGTCCAAATACACAAAGAAGCCACCAAAAATGTTTATTTAATGTTTACGAGTGTTTTTGCCCTTGTATTTGCATTTAATGACCTATATTTCACTTCAAATCGCATTCAAATGCATTAAAAACGAATTTGAGCATGTTTATGCACATTTTTAACCAATTTGGCCTCATTTATCATTCAACTAACGTCCAAATACACAAGAAGCCACCAAAAATGTTTATTTAATGTTTACGGGTATTTTTGCACTTGTATTTGCATGTTATGACCTATATTTCACTTCAAATCGCATCAAAATGCATTAAAAACGAATTTGAGCATGTTTATGCACATTTTTAACCAATTTAGGCCTCATTTATCATTCAAATAACGTCCAAATACACAAAGAAGCCACCAAAAATGTTTATTTAATGTTTACGAGTGTTTTTGCCCTTGTATTTGCATTTAATGACCTATATTTCACTTCAAATCGCATTCAAATGCATTAAAAACGAATTTGAGCATGTTTATGCACATTTTTAACCAATTTGGCCTCATTTATCATTCAACTAACGTCCAAATACACAAAGAAGCCACCAAAAATGTTTATTTAATGTTTACGGGTATTTTTGCACTTGTATTTGCATGTTATGACCTATATTTCACTTCAAATCGCATCAAAATGCATTAAAAACGAATTTGAGCATGTTTATGCACATTTTTAACCAATTTGGCCTCATTTATCATTCAAATAACGTCCAAATACACAAAGAAGCCACCAAAAATGTTTATTTAATGTTTACGAGTGTTTTTGCACTTGTATTTGTATTTAATGACCTATATTTCACGTCAAATCGCATTAAAATGCATTAAAAACGAATTTGAGCATGTTTATGCACAATTTTAACCAATTTGGCCTCATTTATCATTCAAATAGCGTCAAATACACAAAGAAGCCACCAAAAATGTTTATTAAATGGTTACGAGTGTTTTTGCACTTGTATTTGCATGTTATGGCGTATATTTGACGTCAAATCGCATTGAAATGCATTAAAAACGAATTTGAGCATGTTTATGCACATTTTAACCAATTTGGCCTCATTTATCATTCAACTAACGTCCAAATACACAAAGAAGCCACCAAAAATATTTATTTAATGTTTACGGGTTTTTTTGCACTTGTATTTGCATGTTATGGCGCATATTTCACGTCAAATCGCATTGAAATGCATTAAAAACGAATTTGAGCATGTTTATGCACATTTTTAACCAATTTGGCCTCATTTATCATTCAACTAACGTCCAAATACACAAAGAAGCCACCAAAAATGTTTATTTAATGTTTACGGGTATTTTTGCACTTGTATTTGCATGTTATGACCTATATTTCACTTCAAATCGCATCAAAATGCATTAAAAACGAATTTGAGCATGTTTATGCACATTTTTAACCAATTTGGCCTCATTTATCATTCAAATAACGTCCAAATACACAAAGAAGCCACCAAAAATGTTTATTTAATGTTTACGAGTGTTTTTGCCCTTGTATTTGCATTTAATGACCTATATTTCACTTCAAATCGCATTCAAATGCATTAAAAACGAATTTGAGCATGTTTATGCACATTTTTAACCAATTTGGCCTCATTTATCATTCAACTAACGTCCAAATACACAAAGAAGCCACCAAAAATGTTTATTTAATGTTTACGGGTATTTTTGCACTTGTATTTGCATGTTATGACCTATATTTCACTTCAAATCGCATCAAAATGCATTAAAAACGAATTTGAGCATGTTTATGCACATTTTTAACCAATTTGGCCTCATTTATCATTCAAATAACGTCCAAATTACACAAAGAAGCCACCAAAAATGTTTATTTAATGTTTACGAGTGTTTTTGCACTTGTATTTGTATTTAATGACCTATATTTCACGTCAAATCGCATTAAATGCATTAAAAACGAATTTGAGCATGTTTATGCACAATTTTAACCAATTTGGCCTCATTTATCATTCAAATAGCGTCCAAATACACAAAGAAGCCACCAAAAATGTTTATTAAATGGTTACGAGTGTTTTTGCACTTGTATTTGCATGTTATGGCGTATATTTGACGTCAAATCGCATTGAAATGCATTAAAAACGAATTTGAGCATGTTTATGCACATTTTTAACCAATTTGGCCTCATTTATCATTCAACTAACGTCCAAATACACAAAGAAGCCACCAAAAATATTTATTTAATGTTTACGGGTATTTTTGCACTTGTATTTGCATGTTATGGCGCATATTTGACGTCAAATCGCATTGAAATGCATTAAAAAACGAATTTGAGCATGTTTATGCACATTTTTAACCAATTTGGCCTCATTTATCGTTCAAATAACGTCCAAATACACAAAGAAGCCACCCAAAATATTTATTTAATGTTTACGAGTGTTTTTGCACTTGTATTTGCATGTTATGGCCTATATTTCACGTCAAATCGCATTAAAATGCATTAAAAACAAATTTGAGCATGTTTATGCACATTTTTAACCAATTTGGCCTCATTTATCATTCAAATAACGTGCAAATACACAAAGAAGCCACCCAAAATATTTATTCAATGTTTACGAGTGTTTTTGCACTTGTATTTGCATTTAATGACCTGTATTTCACGTCAAATCGCATTAAAATGCATTAAAAACGAATTTGAGCATGTTTATGCACAATTTTAACCAATTTGGCCTCATTTCTCATTAAAATAACGTCCAAATACACAAAGAAGCCACCAAAAATGTTTATTTAATGTTTACGAGTGTTTTTGCACTTGTATTTGCATTTAATGAGCTATATTTCACGCAAATCGCATTAAAATGCATTAAAAACGAATTTGAGCATGTTTATGCACAATTTTAACCAATTTGGCCTCATTTCTCATTCAAATAGCGTCCAAATACACAAAGAAGCCACCAAAAATGTTTATTTCATGTTTACGAGTGTTTTTGCACTTGTATTTGCATGTTATGGCGTATATTTGACGTCAAATCGCATTGAAATGCATTAGAAACGAATTTGAGCATGTTTATGCACAATTTTAACCAATTTGGCCTCATTTCTCATTCGAATAACGTCCAAATACACAAAGAAGCCACCAAAAATGTTTATTTAATGTTTACGAGTGTTTTTGCACTTGTATTTGTATTTAATGACCTATATTTCACGTCAAATCGCATTAAAATGCATTAAAAACGAATTTGAGCATGTTTATGCACAATTTTAACCAATTTGGCCTCATTTCTCATTCAAATAGCGTCCAAATACACAAAGAAGCCACCAAAAATGTTTATTTCATGTTTACGAGTGTTTTTGCACTTGTATTTGCATGTTATGGCGTATATTTGACGTCAAATCGCATTGAAATGCATTAAAAACGAATTTGAGCATGTTTATGCACAATTTTAACCAATTTGGCCTCATTTCTCATTCAAATAACGTCCAAATACACAAAGAAGCTACCAAAAATGTTTATTTAATGTTTACGAGTGTTTTTGCCCTTGTATTTGCATGTTATGGCGCATATTTGACGTCAAATCGCATTGAAATGCATTAAAAACGAATTTGAGCATGTTTATGCACATTTTTAACCAATTTGGCCTCATTTATCATTCGAATAACGTCCAAATACACAAAGAAGCCACCAAAAATGTTTATTTAATGTTTACGAGTGTTTTTGCACTTGTATTTGTATTTAATGACCTATATTTCACGTCAAATCGCATTAAAATGCATTAAAAACGAATTTGAGCATGTTTATGCACATTTTAACCAATTTGGCCTCATTTCTCAGTCAAATAGCGTCCAAATACACAAAGAAGCCACCAAAAATGTTTATTTCATGTTTACGAGTGTTTTTGCACTTGTATTTGCATGTTATGGCGTATATTTGACGTCAAATCGCATTGAAATGCATTAAAAACGAATTTGAGCATGTTTATGCACAATTTTAACCAATTTGGCCTCATTTCTCATTCAAATAACGTCCAAATACACAAAGAAGCTACCCAAAATGTTTATTTAATGTTTACGAGTGTTTTTGCCCTTGTATTTGCATGTTATGGCGCATATTTGACGTCAAATCGCATTGAAATGCATTAAAAACGAATTTGAGCATGTTTATGCACATTTTTAACCAATTTGGCCTCATTTATCATTCAACTAACGTCCAAATACACAAAGAAGCCACCAAAAATGTTTATTTAATGTTTACGGGTATTTTTGCACTTGTATTTGCATGTTATGACCTATATTTCACTTCAAATCGCATCAAAATGCATTACAAACGAATTTGAGCATGTTTATGCACATTTTTAACCAATTTGGCCTCATTTATCATTCAAATAACGTCCAAATACACAAAGAAGCCACCAAAAATGTTTATTTAATGTTTACGAGTTTTTTTGCCCTTGTATTTGCATTTAATGACCTATATTTCACTTCAAATTGCATTCAAATGCATTAAAAACGAATTTGAGCATGTTTATGCACATTTTTAACCAATTTGGCCTCATTTCTCATTCAACTAACGTCCAAATAAACAAAGAAGCCACCAAAAATGTTTATTTCATGTTTACGGGTATTTTTGCACTTGTATTTGCATGTTATGACCTATATTTCACTTAAAATCGCATCAAAATGCATTAAAAACGAATTTGAGCATGTTTATGCACATTTTTAACCAATTTGGCCTCATTTATCATTCAAATAACGTCCAAATACACAAAGAAGCCACCAAAAATGTTTATTTAATGTTTACGAGTGTTTTTGCACTTGTATTTGTATTTAATGACCTATATTTCACGTCAAATCGCATTAAAATGCATTAAAAACGAATTTGAGCATGTTTATGCACAATTTTAACCAATTTGGCCTCATTGCTCATTCAAATAGCGTCCAAATACACAAAGAAGCCACCAAAAATGTTTATTTCATGTTTACGAGTGTTTTTGCACTTGTATTTGCATGTTATGGCGTATATTTGATGTCAAATCGCATTGAAATGCATTAAAAACGAATTTGAGCATGTTTATGCACATTTTTAACCAATTTGGCCTCATTTATTGTTCAACTAACGTCCAAATACACAAAGAAGCCACCAAAAATGTTTATTTAATGTTTACGGGTATTTTTGCACTTGTATTTGCATGTTACGGCGCATATTTGACGTCAAATCGCATTGAAATGCATTAAAAACGAATTTGAGCATGTTTATGCACATTTTTAACCAATTTGGCCTCATTTATCGTTCAAATAACGTCCAAATACACAAAAAAGCCACCCAAAATATTTATTTAATGTTTACGAGTGTTTTTGCACTTGTATTTGCATGTTATGGCTTATATTTCACGTCAAATCGCATTAAAATGCATTAAAAACGAATTTGAGCATGTTTATGCACATTTTTAACCAATTTGGCCTCATTTATCATTCAAATAACGTCCAAATACACAAAGAAGCCACCAAAAATATTTATTTAATGTTTACGAGTGTTTTTGCACTTGTATTTGCATTTAATGACCTATATTTCACGTCAAATCGCATTAAAATGCATTAAAAACGAATTTGAGCATGTTTATGCACATTTCTAACCAATTTGGCCTCATTTCTCATTCAAATATCGTCCAAATACACAAAGAAGCCACCAAAAATATTTATTTAATGTTTACGCGTGTTTTTGCACTTGTATTTGCATTTAATGACCTATATTTCACGTCAAATCGCATCAAAATGCATTAAAAACGAATTTGAGCATGTTTATGCACATTTTTAACCAATTTGGCCTCATTTCTCATTCAAATATCGTCCAAATACACAAAGAAGCCACCAAAAATATTTATTTAATGTTTACGCGTGTTTTTGCACTTGTATTTGCATTTAATGACCTATATTTCACGTCAAATCGCATTAAAATGCATTAAAAACGAATTTGAGAATGTTTATGCACATTTTTAACCAATTTGGCCTCATTTATCATTCAACTAACGTCCAAATACACAAAGAAGCCACCAAAAATATTTATTTAATGTTTACGGGTGTTTTTGCACTTGTATTTGCATTTAATGACTTGTATTTCACGTCAAATCGCATTAAAATGCATTAAAAACGAATTTGAGCATGTTTATGCACAATTTTAACCAATTTGGCCTCATTTCTCATTAAAATAACGTCCAAATACACAAAGAAGCCACCCAAAATATTTATTTAATGTTTACGAGTGTTTTTGCACTTGTATTTGCATTTAATGAGCTATATTTCACGCAAATCGCATTAAAATGCATTAAAAACGAATTTGAGCATGTTTATGCACAATTTTAACCAATTTGGCCTCATTTCTCATTCAAATAGCGTCCAAATACACAAAGAAGCCACCAAAAATGTTTATTTCATGTTTACGAGTGTTTTTACACTTGTATTTGCATGTTATGACCTATATTTGACGTCAAATCGCATTGAAATGCATTAAAAACGAATTTGAGCATTATGCACAATTTTAACCAATTTGGCCTCATTTATCATTCAAATAACGTCCCAATACACAAAGAAGCCACCAAAAATATTTATTTAATGTTTACGGGTATTTTTGCACTTGTATTTACATGTTATGACCTATATTTCACTTCAAATCGCATTAAAATGCATTAAAAACGAATTTGAGCATGTTTATGCACATTTTTAACCAATTTGGCCTCATTTATCATTCAAATAACGTCCAAATACACAAAGAAGCCACCAAAAATATTTATTTAATGTTTACGAGTGTTTTTGCACTTGTATTTGCATTTAATGACCTATATTTCACGTCAAATCGCATTAAAATGCATTAAAAACGAATTTGAGCATGTTTATGCACATTTTTAACCAATTTGGCCTCATTTCTCATTCAAATATCGTCCAAATACACAAAGAAGCCACCAAAAATATTTATTTATTGTTTACGAGTGTTTTTGCACTTGTATTTGCATTTAATGAGCTATATTTCTCGTCAAATCGCATTAAAATGCATTAAAAACGAATTTGAGCATGTTTATGCACATTTTTAACCAATTTGGCCTCATTTCTCATTCAAATAACGTCCAAATATACAAAGAAGCCACCAAAAATATTTATTTAATGTTTATGAGTGTTTTTGCACTTGTATTTGCATTTAATGACCTATATTTCACGTCAAATCGCATTAAAATGCATTAAAAACGAATTTGAGCATGTCTATGCACAATTTTAACCAATTTGGCCTCATTTCTCATTCAAATAGCGTCCAAATACACAAAGAAGCCACCAAAAATGTTTATTTAATGTTTACGCGTGTTTTTGCACCTGTATTTGCATGTTATGGCGTATATTTGACGTCAAATCGCATTGAAATGCATTAAAAACGAATTTGAGCATGTTTATGCACATTTTTAACCAATTTGGCCTCATTTATCGTTCAAATAACGTCCAAATACACAAAAAAGCCACCCAAAATATTTATTTAATGTTTACGAGTGTTTTTGCACTTGTATTTGCATGTTATGGCTTATATTTCACGTCAAATCGCATTAAAATGCATTAAAAACAAATTTGAGCATGTTTATGCACATTTTTAACCAATTCGGCCTCATTTATCATTCAAATAACGTCCAAATACACAAAGAAGCCACCAAAAATGTTTATTTAATGTTTACGGGTGTTTTTGCACTTGTATTTGCATTTATTGGCGCATATTTGACGTCAAATCGCATTGAAATGCATTAAAAACGAATTTGAGCATGTTTATGCACATTTTTAACCAATTTGGCCTCATTTATCATTCAAATAACGTCCAAATACACAAAGAAGCCACCAAAAATGTTTATTTAATATTTACGAGTGTTTTTGCACCTGTATTTGCATGTTATGGTGTATATTTGACGTCAAATCGCATTGAAATGCATTAAAAACGAATTTTAGCATGTTTATGCACATTTTTAACCAATTTGGCCTCATTTCTCATTCAAATAACGTCCAAATACACAAAGAAGCCACCAAAAATGTTTATTTAATGTTTACGAGTGTTTTTGCACTTGTATTTGCATGTTATGGCGCATATTTGACGTCAAATCGCATTGAAATGCATTAAAAACGAATTTGAGCATGTTTATGCACATTTTTAACCAATTTGGCCTCATTTATCATTCAAATAACGTCCAAATACACAAAGAAGCCACCAAAAATATTTATTTAATGTTTACGAGTGTTTTTGCACTTGTATTTGCATTTAATGGCGCATATTTGACGTCAAATCGCATTAAAATGCATTAAAAACGAATTTGAGCATGTTTATGCACAATTTTAACCAATTTGGCCTCATTTATCATTCAAATAACGTGCAAATACACAAAGAAGCCACCCAAAATATTTATTTAATGTTTATGAGTGTTTTTGCACTTGTATTTGCATTTAATGACCAATATTTCACGTCAAATCGCATTAAAATGCATTAAAAACGAATTTGAGCATGTTTATGCACAATTTTAACCAATTTGGCCTCATTTATCATTCAAATAACGTGCAAATACACAAAGAAGCCACCCAAAATATTTATTTAATGTTTACGAGTGTTTTTGCACTTGTATTTGCATTTAATGACCTGTATTTCACGTCAAATCGCATTAAAATGCATTAAAAACGAATTTGAGCATGTTTATGCACAATTTTAACCAATTTGGCCTCATTTCTCATTAAAATAACGTCCAAATACACAAAGAAGCCACCAAAAATGTTTATTTAATGTTTACGAGTGTTTTTGCACTTGTATTTGCATTTAATGAGCTATATTTCACGCAAATCGCATTAAAATGCATTAAAAATGAATTTGAGCATGTTTATGCACAATTTTAACCAATTTGGCCTCATTTCTCATTCAAATAGCGTCCAAATACACAAAGAAGCCACCAAAAATGTTTATTTCATGTTTACGAGTGTTTTTGCACTTGTATTTGCATGTTATGGCGTATATTTGACGTCAAATCGCATTGAAATGCATTAAAAACGAATTTGAGCATTATGCACAATTTTAACCAATTTGGCCTCATTTATCATTCAAATAACGTCCAAATACACAAAGAAGCCACCAAAAATATTTATTTAATGTTTACGGGTATTTTTGCACTTGTATTTACATGTTATGACCTATATTTCACTTCAAATCGCATTAAAATGCATTAAAAACGAATTTGAGCATGTTTATGCACATTTTTAACCAATTTGGCCTCATTTATCATTCAAATAACGTCCAAATACACAAAGAAGCCACCAAAAATATTTATTTAATGTTTACGAGTGTTTTTGCACTTGTATTTGCATTTAATGACCTATATTTCACGTCAAATCGCATTAAAATGCATTAAAAACGAATTTGAGCATGTTTATGCACATTTCTAACCAATTTGGCCTCATTTCTCATTCAAATATCGTCCAAATACACAAAGAAGCCACCAAAAATATTTATTTAATGTTTACGCGTGTTTTTGCACTTGTATTTGCATTTAATGACCTATATTTCACGTCAAATCGCATCAAAATGCATTAAAAACGAATTTGAGCATGTTTATGCACATTTTTAACCAATTTGGCCTCATTTCTCATTCAAATATCGTCCAAATACACAAAGAAGCCACCAAAAATATTTATTTAATGTTTACGCGTGTTTTTGCACTTGTATTTGCATTTAATGACCTATATTTCACGTCAAATCGCATTAAAATGCATTAAAAACGAATTTGAAAATGTTTATGCACATTTTTAACCAATTTGGCCTCATTTATCATTCAACTAACGTCCAAATACACAAAGAAGCCACCAAAAATATTTATTTAATGTTTACGGGTATTTTTGCACTTCTATTTGCATGTTATGACCTATATTTCACTTCAAATCGCATTAAAATGCATTAAAAACGAATTTGAGCATGTTTATGCACATTTTTAACCAATTTGGCCTCATTTATCATTCAAATAACGTCCAAATACACAAAGAAGCCACCCAAAATATTTATTTAATGTTTATGAGTGTTTTTGCACTTGTATTTGCATTTAATGACCAATATTTCACGTCAAATCGCATTAAAATGCATTAAAAACGAATTTGAGCATGTTTATGCACAATTTTAACCAATTTGGCCTCATTTATCATTCAAATAACGTGCAAATACACAAAGAAGCCACCCAAAATATTTATTTAATGTTTATGAGTGTTTTTGCACTTGTATTTGCATTTAATGACCTGTATTTCACGTCAAATCGCATTAAAATGCATTAAAAACGAATTTGAGCATGTTTATGCACAATTTTAACCAATTTGGCCTCATTTCTCATTAAAATAACGTCCAAATACACAAAGAAGCCACCAAAAATGTTTATTTAATGTTTACGAGTGTTTTTGCACTTGTATTTGCATTTAATGAGCTATATTTCACGCAAATCGCATTAAAATGCATTAAAAACGAATTTGAGCATGTTTATGCACAATTTTAACCAATTTGGCCTCATTTCTCATTCAAATAGCGTCCAAATACACAAAGAAGCCACCAAAAATGTTTATTTCATGTTTACGAGTGTTTTTGCACTTGTATTTGCATGTTATGGCGTATATTTGACGTCAAATCGCATTGAAATGCATTAAAAACGAATTTGAGCATTATGCACAATTTTAACCAATTTGGCCTCATTTATCATTCAAATAACGTCCAAATACACAAAGAAGCCACCAAAAATATTTATTTAATGTTTACGGGTATTTTTGCACTTGTATTTACATGTTATGACCTATATTTCACTTCAAATCGCATTAAAATGCATTAAAAACGAATTTGAGCATGTTTATGCACATTTTTAACCAATTTGGCCTCATTTATCATTCAAATAACGTCCAAATACACAAAGAAGCCACCAAAAATATTTATTTAATGTTTACGAGTGTTTTTGCACTTGTATTTGCATTTAATGACCTATATTTCACGTCAAATCGCATTAAAATGCATTAAAAACGAATTTGAGCATGTTTATGCACATTTCTAACCAATTTGGCCTCATTTCTCATTCAAATATCGTCCAAATACACAAAGAAGCCACCAAAAATATTTATTTAATGTTTACGCGTGTTTTTGCACTTGTATTTGCATTTAATGACCTATATTTCACGTCAAATCGCATCAAAATGCATTAAAAACGAATTTGAGCATGTTTATGCACATTTTTAACCAATTTGGCCTCATTTCTCATTCAAATATCGTCCAAATACACAAAGAAGCCACCAAAAATATTTATTTAATGTTTACGCGTGTTTTTGCACTTGTATTTGCATTTAATGACCTATATTTCACATCAAATCGCATTAAAATGCATTAAAAACGAATTTGAGAATGTTTATGCACATTTTTAACCAATTTGGCCTCATTTATCATTCAACTAACGTCCAAATACACAAAGAAGCCACCAAAAATGTTTATTTAATGTTTACGGGTATTTTTGCACTTGTATTTGCATGTTATGGCGCATATTTGACGTCAAATCGCATTGAAATGCATTAAAAACGAATTTGAGCATGTTTATGCACATTTTTAACCAATTTGGCCTCATTTATCGTTCAAATAACGTCCAAATACACAAAGAAGCCACCCAAAATATTTATTTAATGTTTACGAGTGTTTTTGCACTTGTATTTGCATGTCATGGCTTATATTTCACGTCAAATCGCATTAAAATGCATTAAAAACGAATTTGAGCATGTTTATGCACATTTTTAACCAATTTGGCCTCATTTATCATTCAAATAACGTCCAAATACACAAAGAAGCCACCAAAAATGTTCATTTAATGTTTACGGGTGTTTTTGCACTTGTATTTGCATTTAATGGCGCATATTTGACGTCAAATCGCATTGAAATGCATTAAAAACGAATTTGAGCATGTTTATGCACATTTATAACCAATTTGGCCTCATTTATCATTCAAATAACGTCCAAATACACAAATAAGCCACCCAAAATATTTATTTAATGTTTACGAGTGTTTTTGCACTTGTATTTGCATTTAATGACCTATATTTCACGTCAAATCGCATAAAAATGCATTAAAAACGAATTTGAGCATGTTTATGCACATTTTTAACCAATTTGGCCTCATTTATCATTCAAATAACGTCCAAATACACTAAGAAGCCACCCAAAATATTTATTTATTGTTTAATAGTGTTTTTGCACTTGTATTTGCATTTAATGAGCTATATTTCTCGTCAAATCGCATTAAAATGCATTAAAAACGAATTTGAGCATGTTTATGCACATTTTTAACCAATTTGGCCTCATTTCTCATTCAAATAACGTCCAAATATACAAAGAAACCACCAAAAATATTTATTTAATGTTTACGAGTGTTTTTGCACGTGTATTTGCATTTAATGACCTATATTTCACGTCAAATCGCATTAAAATGCATTAAAAACGAATTTGAGCATGTTTATGCACAATTTTAACCAATTTGGCCTCATTTCTCATTCAAATAGCGTCCAAATACACAAAGAAGCCACCAAAAATGTTTATTTAATGTTTACGAGTGTTTTTGCACCTGTATTTGCATGTTATGGCGTATATTTGACGTCAAATCGCATTGAAATGCATTAAAAACGAATTTGAGCATGTTTATGCACATTTTTAACCAATTTGGCCTCATTTCTCATTCAAATAACGTCCAAATACACAAAGAAGCCACCAAAAATGTTTATTTAATGTTTACGAGTGTTTTTGCACTTGTATTTGCATGTTATGGCGCATATTTGACGTCAAATCGCATTGAAATGTATTAAAAACGAATTTGAGCATGTTTATGCACATTTTTAACCAATTTGGCCTCATTTATCATTCAAATAACGTCCAAATACACAAAGAAGCCACCAAAAATATTTATTTAATGTTTACGAGTGTTTTTGCACTTGTATTTGCATGTTATGACCTATATTTCACTTCAAATCGCATTAAAATGCATTAAAAACGAATTTGAGCATGTTTATGCACATTTTTAACCAATTTGGCCTCATTTATCATTCAAATAACGTCCAAATACACAAAGAAGCCACAAAAAA
Organism: Bolboschoenus planiculmis; assembly: GCA_031770325.1. Classification (NCBI taxonomy): domain Eukaryota; kingdom Viridiplantae; phylum Streptophyta; class Magnoliopsida; order Poales; family Cyperaceae; genus Bolboschoenus; species Bolboschoenus planiculmis. The sequence continues at coordinate 24,102 of JARDWJ010000131.1, read as the reverse complement.
TGTTTATTTAATGTTTACGGGTATTTTTGCACTTGTATTTGCATGTTATGACCTATATTTCACTCCAAATCGCGTTAAAATGCATTAAAAACGAATTTGAGCATGTTTATGCACAATTTTAACCAATTTGGCCTCATTTATCACTCAAATAACATCCAAATACACAAAGAAGCCACCAAAAATATTTATTTAATGTTTACGGGTATTTTGCACTTGTATTTGCATGTTATGACCTATATTTCACTTCAAATCGCATTAAAATGCATTAAAAACGAATTTGAGCATGTTTATGCACATTTTTAACCAATTTGGTCTCATTTATCATTCAAATAACGTCCAAATACACAAAGAAGCCACCCAAAATATTTATTTAATGTTTACGAGTGTTTTTGCACTTGTATTTGCATTTAATGACCAATATTTCACGTCAAATCGCATTAAAATGCATTAAAAACGAATTTGAGCATGTTTATGCACAATTTTAACCAATTTGGCCTCATTTATCATTCAAATAACGTGCAAATACACAAAAAAGCCACCCAAAATATTTATTTAATGTTTACGAGTGTTTTTGCACTTGTATTTGCATTTAATGACCTGTATTTCACGTCAAATCGCATTAAAATGCATTAAAAACGAATTTGAGCATGTTTATGCACAATTTTAACCAATTTGGCCTCATTTCTCATTAAAATAACGTCCAAATACACAAAGAAGCCACCAAAAATGTTTATTTAATGTTTACGAGTGTTTTTGCACTTGTATTTGCATTTAATGAGCTATATTTCACGCAAATCGCATTAAAATGCATTAAAAACGAATTTGAGCATGTTTATGCACAATTTTAACCAATTTGGCCTCATTTCTCATTCAAATAGCGTCCAAATACACAAAGAAGCCACCAAAAATGTTTATTTCATGTTTACGAGTGTTTTTGCACTTGTATTTGCATGTTATGGCGTATATTTGACGTCAAATCGCATTGAAATGCATTAAAAACGAATTTGAGCATGTTTATGCACATTTTTAACCAATTTGGCTTCATTTATCATTCAAATAACGTCCAAATACACAAAGAAGCCACCAAAAATATTTATTTAATGTTTACGGGTATTTTTGCACTTGTATTTACATGTTATGACCTATATTTCACTTCAAATCGCATTAAAATGCATTAAAAACGAATTTGAGCATGTTTATGCACATTTTTAACCAATTTGGCCTCATTTATCATTCAAATAACGTACAAATACACAAAGAAGCCACCAAAAATATTTATTTAATGTTTACGAGTGTTTTTGCACTTGTATTTGCATTTAATGACCTATATTTCACGTCAAATCGCATTAAAATGCATTAAAAACGAATTTGAGCATGTTTATGCACATTTTTAACCAATTTGGCCTCATTTCTCATTCAAATATCGTCCAAATACACAAAGAAGCCACCAAAAATATTTATTTAATGTTTACGCGTGTTTTTCCACTTGTATTTGCATTTAATGACCTATATTTCACGTCAAATCGCATTAAAATGCATTAAAAACGAATTTGAGCATGTTGATGCACATTTTTAACCAATTTGGCCTCATTTCTCATTCAAATATCGTCCAAATACACAAAGAAGCCACCAAAAATATTTATTTAATGTTTACGCGTGTTTTTGCACTTGTATTTGTATTTAATGACCTATATTTCACGTCAAATCGCATTAAAATGCATTAAAAACGAATTTGAGCATGTTTATGCAAAATTTTAACCAATTTGGCCTCATTTATCATTCAAATAACGTCCAAATACACAAAGAAGCCACCAAAAATATTTATTTAATGTTTACGGGTATTTTTGCACTTGTATTTACATGTTATGACCTATATTTCACTTCAAATCGCATTAAAATGCATTAAAAACGTATTTGAGCATGTTTATGCACATTTTTAACCAATTTGGCCTCATTTCTCATTCAAATATCATCCAAATACACAAAGAAGCCACCAAAAATATTTATTAAATGTTTACGAGTGTTTTTGCACTTGTATTTGCATTTAATGACCTATATTTCACGTCAAATCGCATTAAAATGCATTAAAAACGAATTTGAGCATGTTTATGCACATTTTTAACCAATTTGGCCTCATTTATCATTCAAATAACGTCCAAATACACAAAGAAGCCACCAAAAATATTTATTTAATGTTTACGAGTGTTTTTGCACTTGTATTTGAATTTAATGACCTATATTTCACGTCAAATCGCATTAAAATGCATTAAAAAAAGAATTTGAGCATGTTTATGCACATTTTTAACCAATTTGGCCTCATTTATCATTCAAATAACGTCCAAATACACAAAGAAGCCACCAAAAATGTTTATTTAATGTTTACGGGTATTTTTGCACTTGTATTTGCATGTTATGACCTATATTTCACTTCAAATCGCGTTAAAATGCATTAAAAACGAATTTGAGCATGTTTATGCACATTTTTAACCAATTTGGCCTCATTTCTCATTCAAATATCGTCCAAATACACAAAGAAGCCACCAAAAATATTTATTTAATGTTTACGCGTGTTTTTGCACTTGTATTTGTATTTAATGACCTATATTTCACGTCAAATCGCATTAAAATGCATTAAAAACGAATTTGAGCATGTTTATGCAAAATTTTAACCAATTTGGCCTCATTTATCATTCAAATAACGTCCAAATACACAAAGAAGCCACCAAAAATATTTATTTAATGTTTACGGGTATTTTTGCACTTGTATTTACATGTTATGACCTATATTTCACTTCAAATCGCATTAAAATGCATTAAAAACGTATTTGAGCATGTTTATGCACATTTTTAACCAATTTGGCCTCATTTCTCATTCAAATATCATCCAAATACACAAAGAAGCCACCAAAAATATTTATTAAATGTTTACGAGTGTTTTTGCACTTGTATTTGCATTTAATGACCTATATTTCACGTCAAATCGCATTAAAATGCATTAAAAACGAATTTGAGCATGTTTATGCACATTTTTAACCAATTTGGCCTCATTTATCATTCAAATAACGTCCAAATACACAAAGAAGCCACCAAAAATATTTATTTAATGTTTACGAGTGTTTTTGCACTTGTATTTGAATTTAATGACCTATATTTCACGTCAAATCGCATTAAAATGCATTAAAAAAAGAATTTGAGCATGTTTATGCACATTTTTAACCAATTTGGCCTCATTTATCATTCAAATAACGTCCAAATACACAAAGAAGCCACCAAAAATGTTTATTTAATGTTTACGGGTATTTTTGCACTTGTATTTGCATGTTATGACCTATATTTCACTTCAAATCGCGTTAAAATGCATTAAAAACGAATTTGAGCATGTTTATGCACATTTTTAACCAATTTGGCCTCATTTATCATTCAAATAACGTCCAAATACACAAAGAAGCCACCAAAAATGTTTATTTAATGTTTACGGGTATTTTTGCACTTGTATTTGCATGTTATGACCTATATTTCACTTCAAATCGCATTAAAATGCATTAAAAACGAATTTGAGCATGTTTATGCACATTTTTAACCAATTTGGCCTCATTTATCATTCAAATAACGTCCAAATACACAAAGAAGCCACCAAAAATATTTATTTAATGTTTACGCGTGTTTTTGTACTTGTATTTGCATTTAATGACCTATATTTCACGTCAAATCGCATTAAAATGCATTAAAAACGAATTTGAGCATTTTATGCATATTTTTAACCAATTTGGCTTCATTTATCATTCAAATAACGTCCAAATACACAAAGAAGCCACCAAAAATATTTATTTAATGTTTACGGGTATTTTTGCACTTGTATTTACATGTTATGACCTATATTTCACTTCAAATCGCATTAAAATGCATTAAAAACGAATTTGAGCATGTTTATGCACATTTTTAACCAATTTGGCCACATTTATCATTCAAATAACGTCCAAATACACAAAGAAGCCACCAAAAATGTTTATTTAATGTTTACGGGTATTTCTGCACTTGTATTTGCATGTTATGACCTATATTTCACTTCAAATCGCATTAAAATGCATTAAAAACGAATTTGAGCATGTTGATGCAAATTTTTAACCAATTTGGCCTCATTTCTCATTCAAATATCGTCCAAATACACAAAGAAGCCACCAAAAATATTTATTTAATGTTTACGCGTGTTTTTGCACTTGTATTTGTATTTAATGACCTATATTTCACGTCAAATCGCATTAAAATGCATTAAAAACGAATTTGAGCATGTTTATGCACAATTTTAACCAATTTGGCCTCATTTATCATTCAAATAACGTCCAAATACACAAAGAAGCCACCAAAAATATTTATTTAATGTTTACGGGTATTTTTGCACTTGTATTTACATGTTATGACCTATATTTCACTTCAAATCGCATTAAAATGCATTAAAAACGTATTTGAGCATGTTTATGCACATTTTTAACCAATTTGGCCTCATTTCTCATTCAAATATCATCCAAATACACAAAGAAGCCACCAAAAATATTTATTAAATGTTTACGAGTGTTTTTGCACTTGTATTTGCATTTAATGACCTATATTTCACGTCAAATCGCATTAAAATGCATTAAAAACGAATTTGAGCATGTTTATGCACATTTTTAACCAATTTGGCCTCATTTATCATTCAAATAACGTCCAAATACACAAAGAAGCCACCAAAAATATTTATTTAATGTTTACGAGTGTTTTTGCACTTGTATTTGAATTTAATGACCTATATTTCACGTCAAATCGCATTAAAATGCATTAAAAAAGAATTTGAGCATGTTTATGCACATTTTTAACCAATTTGGCCTCATTTATCATTCAAATAACGTCCAAATACACAAAGAAGCCACCAAAAATGTTTATTTAATGTTTACGGGTATTTTTGCACTTGTATTTGCATGTTATGACCTATATTTCACTTCAAATCGCGTTAAAATGCATTAAAAACGAATTTGAGCATGTTTATGCACATTTTTAACCAATTTGGCCTCATTTATCATTCAAATAACGTCCAAATACACAAAGAAGCCACCAAAAATATTTATTTAATGTTTACGCGTGTTTTTGTACTTGTATTTGCATTTAATAACCTATATTTCACGTCAAATCGCATTAAAATGCATTAAAAACGAATTTGAGCATTTTATGCATATTTTTAACCAATTTGGCTTCATTTATCATTCAAATAACGTCCAAATACACAAAGAAGCCACCAAAAATATTTATTTAATGTTTACGGGTATTTTTGCACTTGTATTTACATGTTATGACCTATATTTCACTTCAAATCGCATTAAAATGCATTAAAAACGAATTTGAGCATGTTTATGCACATATTTAACCAATTTGGCCACATTTATCATTCAAATAACGTCCAAATACACAAAGAAGCCACCAAAAATGTTTATTTAATGTTTACGGGTATTTCTGCACTTGTATTTGCATGTTATGACCTATATTTCACTTCAAATCGCATTAAAATGCATTAAAAACGAATTTGAGCATGTTTATGCACATTTTTAACCAATTTGGCCTCATTTATCATTCAACTAACGTCCAAATACACAAAGAAGCCACCAAAAATGTTTATTTAATGTTTACGGGTATTTTTGCACTTGTATTTGCATGTTATGACCTATATTTCACTTCAAATCGCATTAAAATGCATTAAAAACGAATTTGAGCATGTTTATGCACATTTTTAACCAATTTGGCCTCATTTATCATTCAAATAACGTCCAAATACACAAAGAAGCCACCAAAAATGTTTATTTAATGTTTACGAGTGTTTTTGCAATTGTATTTGCATTTGATGACTTATATTTCACATCAAATCGCATTAAAATTCATTAAAAACGAATTTGAGCATGTTTAGCACAATTTTAACCAATTTGGCCTCATTTATCATTCAAATAACGTCCAAATACACAAACAAGCCACCCAAAATATTTATTTCATGTTTACGAGTGTTTTTGCACTTGTATTTACATTTAATGACCTATATTTCACGTCAAATCGCATTAAAATGCATTAAAAACGAATTTGAGCATGTTTATGCACATTTTTAACCAATTTGGCCTCATTTATCATTCAAATAACGTCCAAATACACAAACAAGCCACCCAAAATATTTATTTCATGTTTACGAGTGTTTTTGCACTTGTATTTACATTTAATGACCTATATTTCACATCAAATCGCATTAAAATGCATTAAAAACGAATTTGAGCATGTTTATGCACAATTTTAACCAATTTGGCCTCATTTATCATTCAAATAACGTCCAAATACACAAAGAAGCCACCAAAAATGTTTATTTAATGTTTACGGGTATTTTTGCACTTGTATTTGCATGTTATGACCTATATTTCACTTCAAATCGCGTTAAAATGCATTAAAAACGAATTTGAGCATGTTTATGCACATTTTTAACCAATTTGGCCTCATTTATCATTCAAATAACGTCCAAATACACAAAGAAGCCACCAAAAATGTTTATTTAATGTTTACGGGTATTTTTGCACTTGTATTTGCATGTTATGACCTATATTTCACTTCAAATCGCATTAAAATGCATTAAAAACGAATTTGAGCATGTTTATGCACATTTTTAACCAATTTGGCCTCATTTATCATTCAAATAACGTCCAAATACACAAAGAAGCCACCAAAATATTTATTTAATATTTACGAGTGTTTTTGCACTTGTATTTGCATTTAATGACCTATATTTCACATCAAATCGCATTAAAATGCATTAAAAACGAATTTGAGCATGTTTATACACAATTTTAACAAATTTGGCCTCATTTATCATTCAAATAACGTCCAAATACACAAAGAAGCCACCCAAAATATTTATTTAATGTTTATGAGTGTTTTTGCACTTGTATTTGCATTTAATGACCTATATTTCACGTCAAATCGCATTAAAATGCATTAAAAACGAATTTGAGCATGTTTATGCACATTTTTAACCAATTTGGCCTCATTTATCATTCAAATAACGTCCAAATACACAAAGAAGCCACAACAAATGTTTATTTAATGTTTACGGGTATTTTTGCACTTGTATTTGCATGTTATGACCTATATTTCACTTCAAATCGCATTAAAATGCATTAAAAACGAATTTGAGCATGTTTATGCACATTTTTAACCAATTTGGCCTCATTTATCATTCAAATAACGTCCAAATACACAAAGAAGCCACCAAAAATATTTATTTAATGTTTACGAGTGTTTTTGCACTTGTATTTGCATTTAATGACCTATATTTCACATCAAATCGCATTAAAATGCATTAAAAACGAATTTGAGCATGTTTATACACATTTTTAACCAATTTGGCCACATTTATCATTCAAATAACGTCCAAATACACAAAGAAGCCACCCAAAATATTTATTTCATGTTTACGAGTGTTTTTGCACTTGTATTTGCATTTAATGACCTATATTTCACGTCAAATCGCATTAAAATGCATTAAAAACGAATTTGAGCATGTTTATGCACATTTTTAACCAATTTGGCCTCATTTATCATTCAAATAACGTCCAAATACACAAAGAAGCCACCAAAAATGTTTATTTAATGTTTACGGGTATTTTTGCACTTGTATTTGCATGTTATGACCTATATTTGACTTCAAATCGCATTAAAATGCATTAAAAACGAATTTGAGAATGTTTATGCACATTTTTAACCAATTTGGCCTCATTTATCATTCAAATAACGTCCAAATACACAAAGAAGCCACCAAAAATGTTTATTTAATGTTTACGGGTATTTTTGCACTTGTATTTGCATGTTATGACCTATATTTCACTTCAAATCGCATTAAAATGCATTAAAAACGAATTTGAGCATGTTTATGCACATTTTTAACCAATTTGGCCTCATTTATCATTCAAATAACGTCCAAATACACAAAGAAGCCACCAAAATATTTATTTAATATTTACGAGTGTTTTTGCACTTGTATTTGCATTTAATGACCTATATTTCACATCAAATCGCATTAAAATGCATTAAAAACGAATTTGAGCATGTTTATACACAATTTTAACAAATTTGGCCTCATTTATCATTCAAATCACGTCCAAATACACAAAGAAGCCACCCAAAATATTTATTTAATGTTTACGAGTGTTTTTGCACTTGTATTTGCATTTAATGACCTATATTTCACGTCAAATCGCATTAAAATGCATTAAAAACGAATTTGAGCATGTTTATGCACATTTTTAACTAATTTGACCTCATTTATCATTCAAATAACGTCCAAATACACAAAGAAGCCACCAAAAATATTTATTTAATGTTTACGCGTGTTTTTGCACTTGTATTTGTATTTAATGACCTATATTTCACGTCAAATCGCATTAAAATGCATTAAAAACGAATTTGAGCATGTTTATGCACAATTTTAACCAATTTGGCCTCATTTATCATTCAAATAACGTCCAAATACACAAAGAAGCCACCAAAAATATTTATTTAATGTTTACGGGTATTTTTGCACTTGTATTTACATGTTATGACCTATATTTCACTTCAAATCGCATTAAAATGCATTAAAAACGTATTTGAGCATGTTTATGCACATTTTTAACCAATTTGGCCTCATTTCTCATTCAAATATCATCCAAATACACAAAGAAGCCACCAAAAATATTTATTAAATGTTTACGAGTGTTTTTGCACTTGTATTTGCATTTAATGACCTATATTTCACGTCAAATCGCATTAAAATGCATTAAAAACGAATTTGAGCATGTTTATGCACATTTTTAACCAATTTGGCCTCATTTATCATTCAAATAACGTCCAAATACACAAAGAAGCCACCAAAAATATTTATTTAATGTTTACGAGTGTTTTTGCACTTGTATTTGAATTTAATGACCTATATTTCACGTCAAATCGCATTAAAATGCATTAAAAAAGAATTTGAGCATGTTTATGCACATTTTTAACCAATTTGGCCTCATTTATCATTCAAATAACGTCCAAATACACAAAGAAGCCACCAAAAATGTTTATTTAATGTTTACGGGTATTTTTGCACTTGTATTTGCATGTTATGACCTATATTTCACTTCAAATCGCGTTAAAATGCATTAAAAACGAATTTGAGCATGTTTATGCACATTTTTAACCAATTTGGCCTCATTTATCATTCAAATAACGTCCAAATACACAAAGAAGCCACAACAAATGTTTATTTAATGTTTACGAGTATTTTTGCACTTGTATTTGCATGTTATGACCTATATTTCACTTCAAATCGCATTAAAATGCATTAAAAACGAATTTGAGCATGTTTATGCACATTTTTAACCAATTTAGCCTCATTTATCATTCAAATAACGTCCAAATACACAAAGAAGCCACCAAAAATATTTATTTAATGTTTACGAGTGTTTTTGCACTTGTATTTGGATTTAATGACCTATATTTCACGTCAAATCGCATTAAAATGCATTAAAAACGAATTTGAGCATGTTTATGCACATTTTTAACCAATTTGGCCTCATTTATCATTCAAATAACGTCCAAATACACAAAGAAGCCACCAAAAATGTTTATTTAATGTTTACGGGTATTTTTGCACTTGTATTTGCATGTTATGACCTCTATTTCACTTCAAATCGCGTTAAAATGCATTAAAAACGAATTTGAGCATGTTTATGCACATTTTTAACCAATTTGGCCTCATTTATCGTTCAAATAACGTCCAAATACACAAAGAAGCCACCAAAAATGTTTATTTAATGTTTACGGGTATTTTTGCACTTGTATTTGCATGTTATGACCTATATTTCACTTCAAATCGCGTTAAAATGAATTAAAAATGAATTTGAGCATGTTTATGCACATTTTTAACCAATTTGGCCTCATTTATCATTCAAATAACGTCCAAATACACAAAGAAGCCACCAAAAATATTTATTTAATGTTTACGAGTGTTTTTGCACTTGTATTTGCATTTAATGACCTATATTTCACGTCAAATCGCATTAAAATGCATTAAAAACGAATTTGAGAATGTTTATGCACATTTTTAAACAATTTGGCCTCATTTATTATTCAAATAACGTCCAATACACAAAGAAGCCACCAAAAATGTTTATTTAATGTTTACGGGTATTTTTGCACTTGTATTTGCTTGTTATGACCTATATTTCACTTCAAATCGCGTTAAAATGCATTAAAAACGAATTTGAGCATGTTTATGCACATTTTTAACCAATTTGGCCTCATTTATCATTCAAATAACGTCCAAATACACAAAGAAGCCACCAAAAATATTTATTTAATGTTTACGAGTGTTTTTACACTTGTATTTGCATTTAATGACCTATATTTCACGTCAAATCGCATTAAAATGCATTAAAAACGAATTTGAGAATGTTTATGCACATTTTTAAACAATTTGGCCTCATTTATTATTCAAATAACGTCCAAATACACAAAGAAGCCACCAAAAATGTTTATTTAATGTTTACGGGTATTTGTGCACTTGTATTTGCATGTTATGACCTATATTTCACTTCAAATCGCGTTAAAATGCATTAAAAACGAATTTGAGCATGTTTAGGCACATTTTTAACCAATTTGGCCTCATTTATCATTCAAATAACGTCCAAATACACAAAGAAGCCACCAAAAATGTTTATTTAATGTTTACGGGTATTTGTGCACTTGTATTTGCATGTTATGACCTATATTTCACTTCAAATCGCGTTAAAATGCATTAAAAACGAATTTGAGCATGTTTATGCACATTTTTAACTAATTTGGCCTCATTTATCGTTCAAATAACGTCCAAATACACAAAGAAGCCACCAAAAATATTTATTTAATGTTTACGGGTATTTTTGCACTTGTATTTGCATGTTATGTCCTATATTTCACTTCAAATCGCGTTAAAATGCATTAAAAAGGAATTTGAGCATGTTTATGCACATTTTTAACCAATTTGGCCTCATTTATCATTCAAATAACGTCCAAATACACAAAGAAGCCACCAAAAATGTTTATTTAATGTTTACGGGTATTTTTGCACTTGTATTTGCTTGTTATGACCTATATTTCACTTCAAATCGCATTAAAATGCATTAAAAACGAATTTGAGCATGTTTATGCACATTTTTAACCAATTTGGCCTCATTTATCATTCAAATAACGTCCAAATACACAAAGAAGCCACCAAAAATATTTATTTAATGTTTACGAGTGTTTTTGCACTTGTATTTGCATTTAATGACCTATATTTCACGTCAAATCGCATTAAAATGCATTAAAAACGAATTTGAGCATGTTTATGCACATTTTTAACTAATTTGACCTCATTTATCATTCAAATTACGTCCAAATACACAAAGAAGCCACCAAAAATATTTATTTAATGTTTACGGGTATTTTTGCACTTGTATTTGCATGTTATGACCTATATTTCACTTCAAATCGCGTTAAAATGCATTAAAAACGAATTTGAGCATGTTTATGCACATTTTTAACCAATTTGGCCTCATTTATCATTCAAATAACGTCCAAATACACAAAGAAGCCACCAAAAATATTTATTTAATGTTTACGAGTGTTTTTGCACTTGTATTTGCATTTAATGACCTGTATTTCACGTCAAATCGCATTAAAATGCATTAAAAACGAATTTGAGCATGTTTATGCACATTTTTAACTAATTTGACCTCATTTATCATTCAAATAACGTCCAAATACACAAAGAAGCCACCAAAAATATTTATTTAATGTTTACGGGTATTTTTGCACTTGTATTTGCATGTTATGACCTATATTTCACTTCAAATCGCGTTAAAATGCATTAAAAACGAATTTGAGCATGTTTATGCACATTTTTAACCAATTTGGCCTCATTTATCATTCAAATAACGTCCAAATACACAAAGAAGCCACCAAAAATATTTATTTAATGTTTACGAGTGTTTTTGCACTTGTATTTGCATTTAATGACCTATATTTCACGTCAAATCGCATTAAAATGCATTAAAAACGAATTTGAGAATGTTTATGCACATTTTTAAACAATTTGGCCTCATTTATTATTCAAATAACGTCCAAATACACAAAGAAGCCACCAAAAATGTTTATTTAATGTTTACGGGTATTTTTGCACTTGTATTTGCATGTTATGACCTATATTTCACTTCAAATCGCGTTAAAATGCATTAAAAACGAATTTGAGCATGTTTATGCACATTTTTAACCAATTTGGCCTCATTTATCATTCAAATAACGTCCAAATACACAAAGAAGCCACCAAAAATGTTTATTTAATGTTTACGGGTATTTGTGCACTTGTATTTGCATGTTATGACCTATATTTCACTTCAAATCGCATTAAAATGCATTAAAAACGAATTTGAGCATGTTTATGCACATTTTTAACCAATTTGGCCTCATTTATCATTCAAATAACGTCCAAATACACAAAGAAGCCACCAAAAATGTTTATTTAATGTTTACGGGTATTTTTGCACTTGTATTTGCATGTTATGACCTATATTTCACTTCAAATCGCATTAAAATGCATTAAAAACGAATTTGAGCATGTTTATGCACATTTTTAACCAATTTGGCCTCATTTATCATTCAAATAACGTCCAAATACACAAAGAAGCCACCAAAAATGTTTATTTAATGTTAACGGGTATTTTTGCACTTGTATTTGCATGTTATGACCTATATTTCACTTCAAATAGCATTAAAATGCATTAAAAACGAATTTGAGCATGTTTATGCACATTTTTAACCAATTTGGCCTCATTTATCATTCAAATAACGTCCAAATACACAAAGAAGCCACCAAAAATGTTTATTTAATGTTTACGCGTGTTTTTGCACTTGTATTTGCATTTAATGACCTATATTTCACTTCAAATCGCGTTAAAATGCATTAAAAACGAATTTGAGCATGTTTATGCACATTTTTAACCAATTTGGCCTCATTTATCATTCAAATAACGTCCAAATACACAAAGAAGCCACCAAAAATATTTATTTAATGTTTACGAGTGTTTTTGCACTTGTATTTGCATTTAATGACCTATATTTCACGTCAAATAGCATTAAAATGCATTAAAAACGAATTTGAGCATGTTTATGCACATTTCTAACTAATTTGACCTCATTTATCATTCAAATAACGTCCAAATACACAAAGAAGCCACCAAAAATATTTATTTAATGTTTACGGGTATTTTTGCACTTGTATTTGCATGTTATGACCTATATTTCACTTCAAATCGCGTTAAAATGCATTAGAAACGAATTTGAGCATGTTTATGCACATTTTTAACCAATTTGGCCTCATTTATCATTCAAATAACGTCCAAATACACAAAGAAGCCATCAAAAATGTTTATTTAATGTTTACGGGTATTTTTGCACTTGTATTTGCATGTTATGACCTATATTTCACTTCAAATCGCATTAAAATGCATTAAAAACGAATTTGAGCATGTTTATGCACATTTTTAACCAATTTGGCCTCATTTATCATTCAAATAACGTCCAAATACACAAAGAAGCCACCAAAAATGTTTATTTAATGTTTACGCGTGTTTTTGCACTTGTATTTGCATTTAATGACCTATATTTCACTTCAAATCGCGTTAAAATGCATTAAAAACGAATTTGAGCATGTTTATGCACATTTTTAACCAATTTGGCCTCATTTATCATTCAAATAACGTCCAAATACACAAAGAAGCCACCAAAAATATTTATTTAATGTTTACGAGTGTTTTTGCACTTGTATTTGCATTTAATGACCTATATTTCACGTCAAATAGCATTAAAATGCATTAAAAACGAATTTGAGCATGTTTATGCACATTTCTAACTAATTTGACCTCATTTATCATTCAAATAACGTCCAAATACACAAAGAAGCCACCAAAAATATTTATTTAATGTTTACGGGTATTTTTGCACTTGTATTTGCATGTTATGACCTATATTTCACTTCAAATCGCGTTAAAATGCATTAAAAACGAATTTGAGCATGTTTATGCACATTTTTAACCAATTTGGCCTCATTTATCATTCAAATAACGTCCAAATACACAAAGAAGCCACCAAAAATATTTATTTAATGTTTACGAGTGTTTTTGCACTTGTATTTGCATTTAATGACCTATATTTCACGTCAAATCGCATTAAAATGCATTAAAAACGAATTTGAGCATGTTTATGCACATTTTTAACCAATTTGGCCTCATTTATCATTCAAATAACGTCCAAATACACAAGGAAGCCACCAAAATATTTATTTAATATTTACGAGCGTTTTTGCACTTGTATTTGCATTTAATGACCTATATTTCACATCAAATCGCATTAAAATGCATTAAAAACGAATTTGAGCATGTTTATGCACATTTTTAACCAATTTGGCCTCATTTATCATTCAAATAACGTCCAAATACACAAAGAAGCCACCAAAAATGTTTATTTAATGTTTACGGGTATTTTTGCACTTGTATTTGCATGTTATGACCTATATTTCACTTCAAATCGCGTTAAAATGCATTAAAAACGAATTTGAGCATGTTTATGCACATTTTTAACCAATTTGGCCTCATTTATCATTCAAATAACGTCCAAATACACAAAGAAGCCACCAAAAATATTTATTTGATGTTTACGAGTGTTTTTGCACTTGTATTTGCATTTAATGACCTATATTTCACGTCAAATCGCATTAAAATGCATTAAAAACGAATTTGAGCATGTTTATGCACATTTCTAACTAATTTGACCTCATTTATCATTCAAATAACGTCCAAATACACAAAGAAGCCACCAAAAATATTTATTTAATGTTTACGGGTATTTTTGCACTTGTATTTGCATGTTATGACCTATATTTCACTTCAAATCGCGTTAAAATGCATTAAAAACGAATTTGAGCATGTTTATGCACATTTTTAACCAATTTGGCCTCATTTATCATTCAAATAACGTCCAAATACACAAAGAAGCCACCAAAAATGTTTATTTAATGTTTACGGGTATTTTTGCACTTGTATTTGCATGTTATGACCTATATTTCACTTCAAATCGCATTAAAATGCATTAAAATGCATTAAAAACGAATTTGAGCATGTTTATGCACATTTTTAACCAATTTGGCCTCATTTATCATTCAAATAACGTCCAAATACACAAAGAAGCCACCAAAAATGTTTATTTAATGTTTACGGGTATTTTTGCACTTGTATTTGCATGTTATGACCTATATTTCACTTCAAATAGCATTAAAATGCATTAAAAACGAATTTGAGCATGTTTATGCACATTTTTAACCAATTTGGCCTCATTTATCATTCAAATAACGTCCAAATACACAAAGAAGCCACCAAAAATGTTTATTTAATGTTTACGGGTATTTTTGCACTTGTATTTGCATGTTATGTCCTATATTTCACTTCAAATCGCGTTAAAATGCATTAAAAACGAATTTGAGCATGTTTATGCACATTTTTAACCAATTTGGCCTCATTTATCATTCAAATCACGTCCAAATACACAAAGAAGCCACCAAAAATATTTATTTAATGTTTACGAGTGTTTTTGCACTTGTATTTGCATTTAATGACCTATATTTCACGTCAAATCGCATTAAAATGCATTAAAAACGAATTTGAGCATGTTTATGCACATTTTTAACCAATTTGGCCTCATTTATCATTCAAATAACGTCCAAATACACAAGGAAGCCACCAAAATATTTATTTAATATTTACGAGCGTTTTTGCACTTGTATTTGCATTTAATGACCTATATTTCACATCAAATCGCATTAAAATGCATTAAAAACGAATTTGAGCATGTTTATGCACATTTTTAACCAATTTGGCCTCATTTATCATTCAAATAACGTCCAAATACACAAAGAAGCCACCAAAAATGTTTATTTAATGTTTACGGGTATTTTTGCACTTGTATTTGCATGTTATGACCTATATTTCACTTCAAATCGCATTAAAATGCATTAAAAACGAATTTGAGCATGTTTATGCACATTTTTAACCAATTTGGCCTCATTTATCATTCAAATAACGTCCAAATACACAAAGAAGCCACCCAAAGTATTTATTTAATGTTTACGAGTGTTTTTGCACTTGTATTTGCATTTAATGACCTATATTTCACGACAAATCGCATTAAAATGCATTAAAAACGAATTTGAGCATGTTTATACACATTTTTAACCAATTTGGCCTCATTTATCATTCAAATAACGTCCAAATACACAAAGAAGCCACCAAAAATATTTATTTAATGTTTACGAGTGTTTTTGCACTTGTATTTGCATTTAATGACCTATATTTCACGTCAAATCGCATTAAAATGCATTAAAAACGAATTTGAGCATGTTTATGCACATTTTTAACTAATTTGACCTCATTTATCATTCAAATAACGTCCAAATACACAAAGAAGCCACCAAAAATATTTATTTAATGTTTATGAGTGTTTTTGCACTTGTATTTGCATTTAATGACCTATATTCCACGTCAAATCGCATTAAAATGCATTAAAAACGAATTTGAGCATGTTTATGCACATTTTTAACCAATTTGGCCTCATTTATCATTCAAATAACGTCCAAATACACAAAGAAGCCACCAAAAATGTTTATTTAATGTTTACGGGTATTTTTGCACTTGTATTTGCATGTTATGACCTATATTTCACTTCAAATCGCATTAAAATGCATTAAAAACGAATTTGAGCATGTTTATGCACATTTTTAACCAATTTGGCCTCATTTATCATTCAAATAACGTCCAAATACACAAAGAAGCCACCAAAAATTTTATTTAATGTTTACGGGTATTTTTGCACTTGTATTTGCATGTTATGACCTATATTTCACTTCAAATAGCATTAAAATGCATTAAAAACGAATTTGAGCATGTTTATGCACATTTTTAACCAATTTGGCCTCATTTATCATTCAAATAACGTCCAAATACACAAAGAAGCCACCCAAAATATTTATTTAATGTTTACGAGTGTTTTTGCACTTGTATTTGCATTTAATGACCTATATTTCACGACAAATCGCATTAAAATGCATTAAAAACGAATTTGAGCATGTTTATGCACATTTTTAACTAATTTGACCTCATTTATCATTCAAATAACGTCCAAATACACAAAGAAGCCACCAAAAATATTTATTTAATGTTTACGAGTGTTTTTGCACTTGTATTTGCATTTAATGACCTATATTTCACGTCAAATCGCATTAAAATGCATTAAAAACGAATTTGAGCATGTTTATGCACATTTTTAACCAATTTGGCCTCATTTATCATTCAAATAACGTCCAAATACACAAATAAGCCACCAAAAATGTTTATTTAATGTTTACGGGTATTTTTGCACTTGTATTTGCATGTTATGACCTATATTTCACTTCAAATCGCATTAAAATGCATTAAAAACGAATTTGAGCATGTTTATGCACATTTTTAACCAATTTGGCCTCATTTATCATTCAAATTATGTCCAAATACACAAAGAAGCCACCCAAATTTTTTTTTTAATGTTTACGAGTGTTTTTGCACTTGTATTTGCATTTAATGACCTATATTTCACGACAAATCGCATTAAAATGCATTAAAAACGAATTTGAGCATGTTTATGCACATTTTTAACCAATTTGGCCTCATTTATCATTCAAATAACGTCCAAATACACAAAGAAGCCACCAAAAATATTTATTTAATGTTTACGAGTGTTTTTGCACTTGTATTTGCATTTAATGACCTATATTTCACGTCAAATCGCATTAAAATGCATTAAAAACGAATTTGAGCATGTTTATGCACAATTTTAACCAATTTGGCCTCATTTATCATTCAAATAACGTCCAAATACACAAAGAAACCACCAAAAATATTTATTTAATGTTTACGGGTATTTTTGCACTTGTATTTGCATGTTATGACCTATATTTCACTTCAAATCGCGTTAAAATGCATTAAAAACGAATTTGAGCATGTTTATGCACATTTTTAACCAATTTGGCCTCATTTATCATTCAAATAACGTCCAAATACACAAAGAAGCCACCAAAAATGTTTATTTAATGTTTACGGGTATTTTTGCACTTGTATTTGCATGTTATGACCTATATTTCACTTCAAATCGCGTTAAAATGCATTAAAAACGAATTTGAGCATGTTTATGCACATTTTTAACCAATTTGGCCTCATTTATCATTCAAATAACGTCCAAATACACAAAGAAGCCACCAAAAATATTTATTTAATGTTTACAGGTATTTGTGCACTTGTATTTGCATGTTATGACCAATATTTCACTTCAAATCGCATTAAAATGCATTAAAATCGAATTTGAGCATGTTTATGCACATTTTTAACCAATTTGGCCTCATTTATCATTCAAATAACGTCCAAACACACAAAGAAGCCACCAAAAATATTTATTTAATGTTTACGAGTGTTTTTGCACTTGTATTTGCATTTAATGACCTATATTTCACGTCAAATCGCATTAAAATGGATTAAAAACGAATTTGAGAATGTTTATGCACATTTTTAAACAATTTGGCCTCATTTATTATTCAAATAACGTCCAAATACACAAAGAAGCCACCAAAAATGTTTATTTAATGTTTACGGGTATTTTTGCACTTGTATTTGCATGTTATGACCTATATTTCACTTCAAATCGCGTTAAAATGCATTAAAAACGAATTTGAGCATGTTTATGCACATTTTTAACCAATTTGGCCTCATTTATCATTCAAATAACGTCCAAATACACAAAGAAGCCACCAAAAATGTTTATTTAATGTTTACGGGTATTTGTGCACTTGTATTTGCATGTTATGACCTATATTTCACTTCAAATCGCATTAAAATGCATTAAAAATGAATTTGCGCATGTTTATGCACATTTTTAACCAATTTGGCTTCATTTATCGTTCAAATAACGTCCAAATACACAAAGAAGCCACCAAAAATGTTTATTTAATGTTTACGGGTATTTTTGCACTTGTATTTGCATGTTATGACCTATATTTCACTTCAAATCGCGTTAAAATGCATTAAAAACGAATTTGAGCATGTTTATGCACATTTTTAACCAATTTGGCCTCATTTATCATTCAAATAACGTCCAAATACAAAAAGAAGCCACCAAAAATGTTTATTTAATGTTTACGGGTATTTTTGCACTTGTATTTGCATGTTATGACCTATATTTCACTTCAAATCGCATTAAAATGCATTAAAAACGAATTTGAGCATGTTTATGCACATTTTTAACCAATTTGGCCTCATTTATCATTCAAATAACGTCCAAATACACAAAGAAGCCACCAAAAATGTTTATTTAATTTTTACAGGTATTTTTGCACTTGTATTTGCATGTTATGACCTATATTTCACTTCAAATCGCGTTAAAATGCATTAAAAACGAATTTGAGCATGTTTATGCACATTTTTAACCAATTTGGCCTCATTTATCATTCAAATAACGTCCAAATACACAAAGAAGCCACCAAAAATATTTATTTAATGTTTACGAGTGTTTTTGCACTTGTATTTGCATTTAATGACCTATATTTCACGTCAAATCGCATTAAAATGCATTAAAAACGAATTTGAGCATGTTTATGCACATTTTTAACCAATTTGGACTCATTTATCATTCAAATAACGTCCAAATACACAAAGAAGCCACAACAAATGTTTATTTAATGTTTACGAGTATTTTTGCACTTGTATTTGCATGTTATGACCTATATTTCACTTCAAATCGCATTAAAATGCATTAAAAACGAATTTGAGCATGTTTATGCACATTTTTAACCAATTAGGCCTCATTTATCATTCAAATAACGTCCAAATACACAAAGAAGCCACCAAAAATATTTATTTAATGTTTACGAGTGTTTTTGCACTTGTATTTGCATTTAATGACCTATATTTCACGTCAAATCGCATTAAAATGCATTAAAAACGAATTTGAGCATGTTTATCCACATTTTTAACCAATTTGGCCTCATTTATCATTCAAATAACGTCCAAATACACAAAGAAGCCACCAAAAATGTTTATTTAATGTTTACGGGTATTTTTGCACTTGTATTTGCATGTTATGACCTATATTTCACTTCAAATCGCATTAAAATGCATTAAAAACGAATTTGAGCATGTTTATGCACATTTTTAACCAATTTGGCCTCATTTATCGTTCAAATAACGTCCAAATACACAAAGAAGCCACCAAAAATGTTTATTTAATGTTTACGGGTATTTTTGCACTTGTATTTGCATGTTATGACCTATATTTCACTTCAAATCGCGTTAAAATGCATTAAAAACGAATTTGAGCATGTTTATGCACATTTTTAACCAATTTGGCCTCATTTATCATTCAAATAACGTCCAAATACACAAAGAAGCCACCAAAAATATTTATTTAATGTTTACGAGTGTTTTTGCACTTGTATTTGCATTTAATGACCTATATTTCACGTCAAATCGCATTAAAATGCATTAAAAACGAAGTTGAGAATGTTTATGCACATTTTTAAACAATTTGGCCTCATTTATTATTCAAATAACGTCCAAATACACAAAGAAGCCACCAAAAATGTTTATTTAATGTTTACGGGTATTTTTGCACTTGTATTTGCATGTTATGACCTATATTTCACTTCAAATCGCGTTAAAATGCATTAAAAACGAATTTGAGCATGTTTATGCACATTTTTAACCAATTTGGCCTCATTTATCATCCAAATAACGTCCAAATACACAAAGAAGCCACCAAAAATGTTTATTTAATGTTTACGGGTATTTGTGCACTTGTATTTGCATGTTTTGACCTCCAAATACACAAAGAAGCCACCAAAAATGTTTATTTCATGTTTACGAGTGTTTTTGCACTTGTATTTGCATGTTATGGCGTATATTTGACGTCAAATCGCATTGAAATGCATTAAAAACGAATTTGAGAATGTTTATGCACATTTTTAACCAATTTAGCCTCATTTATCGTTCAAATAACGTCCAAATACACAAAGAAGCCACCCAAAATATTTATTTAATGTTTACGAGTGTTTTTGCACTTGTATTTGCATGTTATGGCCTATATTTCACGTCAAATCGCATGAAACTGCATTAAAAACGAATTTGAGCATGTTTATGCACATTTTTAACCAATTTGGCCTCATTTATCATTCAAATAACGTCCAAATACACAAAGAAGCCACCAAAAATGTTTATTTAATGTTTACGGGTGTTTTTGCACTTGTATTTGCATTTAATGGCGCATATTTGACGTCAAATCGCATTGAAATGCATTAAAAACGAATTTGAGCATGTTTATGCACATTTTTAACCAATTTGGCCTCATTTATCATTCAAATAACGTCCAAATAAACAAAGAAGCCACCAAAAATGTTTATTTAATGTTTACGAGTGTTTTTGCACTTGTATTTGCATGTTATGGCGTATATTTCACGTCAAATCGCATTGAAATGCATTAAAAACGAATTTGAGCATGTTTATGCACAATTTTAACCAATTGGGCGTCATTTCTCATTCAAATAACGTCCAAATACACAAAGAAGCTACCAAAAATGTTTATTTAATGTTTACGAGTGTTTTTGCACTTGTATTTGCATGTTATGGCGCATATTTGACGTCAAATCGCATGGAAATGCATTAAAAACGAATTTGAGGATGTTTATGCACATTTTTAACCAATTTGGCCTCATTTATCATTCAACTAACGTCCAAATACACAAAGAAGCCACCAAAAATGTTTATTTAATGTTTACGGGTATTTTTGCACTTGTATTTGCATGTTATGACCTATATTTCACTTAAAATCGCATCAAAATGCATTAAAAACGAATTTGAGCATGTTTATGCACATTTTTAACCAATTTGGCCTCATTTATCATTCAAATAACGTCCAAATACACAAAGAAGCCGCCAAAAATGTTTATTTAATGTTTACGAGTGTTTTTGCCCTTGTATTTGCATTTAATGACCTATATTTCTCTTCAAATCGCATTCAAATGCATTAAAAACGAATTTGAGCATGTTTATGCACATTTTTAACCAATTTGGCCTCATTTATCATTCAACTAACGTCCAAATACACAAAGAAGCCACCAAAAATATTTATTTAATGTTTACGGGTATTTTTGCACTTGTATTTGCATGTTATGACCTATATTTCACTTCAAATCGCATCAAAATGCATTAAAAACGAATTTGAGCATGTTTATGCACATTTTTAACCAATTTGGCCTCATTTATCATTCAAATAACGTCCAAATACACAAAGAAGCCACCAAAAATGTTTATTTAATGTTTACGAGTGTTTTTGCACTTGTATTTGTAATGACCTATATTTCACGTCAAATCGCATTAAAATGCATTAAAAACGAATTTGAGCATGTTTTTGCACAATTTTAACCAATTTGGCCTCATTTCTCATTCAAATAGCGTCCAAATACACAAAGAAGCCACCAAAAATGTTTATTTCATGTTTACGAGTGTTTTTGCACTTGTATTTGCATGTTATGGCGTATATTTGACGTCAAATCGCATTGAAATATATTAAAAACGAATTTGAGCATGTTTATGCACAATTTTAACCAATTTGGCCTCATTTCTCATTCAAATAACGTCCAAATACACAAAGAAGCTACCAAAAATGTTTATTTAATGTTTACGAGTGCTTTTGCACTTGTATTTGCATGTTATGGCCTATATTTCACGTCAAATCGCATGAAACTGCATTAAAAACGAATTTGAGCATGTTTATGCACATTTTTAACCAATTTGGCCTCATTTATCATTCAAATAGCGTCCAAATACACAAAGAAGCCACCAAAAATGTTTATTTCATGTTTACGAGTGTTTTTGCACTTGTATTTGCATGTTATGGCGTATATTTGACGTCAAATCGCATTGAAATATATTAAAAACGAATTTGAGCATGTTTATGCACAATTTTTAACCAATTTGGCCTCATTTCTCATTCAAATAACGTCCAAATACACAAAGAAGCTACCAAAAATGTTTATTTAATGTTTACGAGTGTTTTTGCACTGGTATTTGCATGTTATGGCCTATATTTCACGTCAAATCGCATGAAACTGCATTAAAAACGAATTTGAGCATGTTTATGCACATTTTTAACCAATTTGGCCTCATTTATCATTCAAATAACGTCCAAATACACAAAGAAGCCACCAAAAATGTTTATTTAATGTTTACGGGTGTTTTTGCACTTGTATTTGCATTTAATGGCGCATATTTGACGTCAAATCGCATCAAAATGCATTAAAAACGAATTTGAGCATGTTTATGCACATTTTTAACCAATTTGGCCTCATTTATCATTCAAATAACGTCAAATACACAAGAAGCCACCAAAAATGTTTATTTAATGTTTACGAGTGTTTTTGCCCTTGTATTTGCATTTAATGACCTATATTTCACTTCAAATCGCATTCAAATGCATTAAAAACGAATTTGAGCATGTTTATGCACAATTTTAACCAATTTGGCCTCATTTCTCATTCAAATAGCGTCCAAATACACAAAGAAGCCACCAAAAATGTTTATTTCATGTTTACGAGTGTTTTTGCACTTGTATTTGCATGTTATGGCGTATATTTGACGTCAAATCGCATTGAAATGCATTAAAAACGAATTTGAGCATGTTTATGCACATTTTTAACCAATTTGGCCTCATTTATAATTCAAATAACGTCCAAATACACAAAGAAGCCACCAAAAATGTTTATTTAATGTTTACGAGTGTTTTTGCACTTGTATTTGTATTTAATGACCTATATTTCACGTCAAATCGCATTAAAATGCATTAAAAACGAATTTGAGCATATTTATGCACAATTTTAACCAATTTGGCATCATTTCTCATTCAAATAGCGTCCAAATACACAATCTGTCTCGCGTGTGT
>JARDWJ010000130.1:0-55812 GCA_031770325.1 Bolboschoenus planiculmis | reverse complement strand
CACACGCGAGACAGATTATTTGAATGGGAAATGAGGTCAAATTGGTTAAAAATGTGCATAAACATGCTCAAATTCGTTTTTAATGCATTTTAATGCTTTTTGACGTAAAATATAAGTCGTAACATGCAAATATAGGTGCAAAAACACTCATAAACATTAAATAAACATTTTTGACGGCTTATTGTGTATTTGGACGATATTTGAATGAGAAATGAGGCCAAATTGGTTAAAAATTTGCATAAACATGCTCAAATTCGTTTTTAATGCATTTTAATGCGGTTTGAAGTGAAATATAGGTCATAACATGCAAATACAAGTGTCAAAACACTCGTAAACATTAAATAAACATTTTTGGTGGCTTATTTGTGCATTTGGACGATATTTGAATCAGAATTGTGGCCAAATTGGTTAAAAATATGCATAAACATGCTCAAATTCGTTTTAATGTATTTTAATGCGATTTGAAGTGAAATATAGGTCTTAACATGCAAATACAAGTGCAAAAACACTCGTAAACATTAAATAAACATTTTTGGTGGCTTATATGTGTATTTGGACGATATTTGAATGAGAAATGAGGCCAAATTGGTTAAAAATGTGCATAAACATGCTCAAATTCGTTTTTTAATGCATTTTAATGCGATTTGAAGTAAAATATAGGTCATAACATGGAAATACAAGTGCAAAAACACTCGTAAACATTAAATAAACATTTTGGTGGCTTATTTGTGTATTTGGACGATATTTGAATCAGAATTGAGGCCAATTGGTTAAAAATGTGCATAAACATGCTCAAATTCGTTTTTAATACATTTTATTGCGATTTGAAGTCAAATATTGGTCGTAACATGCACATACAAGTGCAAAAATACTCGTAAACATTAAATAAACATTTTTTGTGGCTTATTTGTGTATTTGGACGATATTTGAATGAGAAATGATGTCAAATTGGTTTAAAAATGTGCATAAACATGCTCAAATTCGTTTTTAATGCATTTTAATGCGATTTAAAGTGAAATATAGGTCATAACATGGAAATACAAGTGCAAAAACACACGTAAAAATTAATAAACAATTTTGTTGGCTTACTTGTGGATTTGGACGATATTTGAATCAGAATTGAGGCCAAATTGGTTAAAAATGTGCATAAACATGCTCAAATTCGTTTTTAATACATTTTATTGCGATTTGAAGTCAAATATTGGTCGTAACATGCACATACAAGTGCAAAAATACTCGTAAACATTAAATAAACAATTTTTGTGGCTTATTTGTGTATTTGGACGATATCTGAATGGGAAATAAGGTCAAATTGGTTTAAAAATGTGCATAAACATGCTCAAATTCGTTTTTAATGCATTTTAATGCTTTTTGAAGTCAAAATATAGGTCGTAACATGCAAATACAGGTGCAAAAATACTCGGAAACATTAAAAAAAACATTTTTGGTGGCTTATATGTGTATTTGGACGATATTTGAATGAGAAAAATGAGGCCAAATTGGTTAAAAATGTGCAATAAACATGCTCAAATTCGTTTTTAATGCATTTTAATGCGATTTGAAGTAAAATATAGGTCATAACATGGAAATACAAGTGCAAAAACACTCGTAAACATTAAATAAACATTTTTGGTGGCTTATTTGTGTATTTGGACGATATTTGAATCAGAATTGAGGCCAAATTGGTTAAAAATGTGCATAAACATGCTCAAATTCGTTTTTAATACATTTTATTGCGATTTGAAGTCAAATATTGGTCGTAACATGCACATACAAGTGCAAAAATACTCGTAAACATTAAATAAACATTTTTTGTGGCTTATTTGTGTATTTGGACGATATTTGAATGAGAAATGATGTCAAATTGGTTAAAAATGTGCATAAACATGCTCAAATTCGTTTTTAATGCATTTTAATGCGATTTAAAGTGAAATATAGGTCATAACATGGAAATACAAGTGCAAAAACACACGTAAAAATTAAATAAACATTTTTGTTGGCTTACTTGTGGATTTGGACGATATTTGAATCAGAATTGAGGCCAAATTGGTTAAAAATGTGCATAAACATGCTCAAATTCGTTTTTAATACATTTTATTGCGATTTGAAGTCAAATATTGGTCGTAACATGCACATACAAGTGCAAAAATACTCGTAAACATTAAATAAACAATTTTTGTGGCTTATTTGTGTATTTGGACGATATCTGAATGGGAAATAAGGTCAAATTGGTTAAAAATGTGCATAAACATGCTCAAATTCGTTTTAAATGCATTTTAATGCTTTTTGAAGTCAAATATAGGTCGTAACATGCAAATACAGGTGCAAAAATACTCGGAAACATTAAAAAAACATTTTTGGTGGCTTATATGTGTATTTGGACGATATTTGAATGAGAAATGAGGCCAAATTGGTTAAAAATGTGCATAAACATGCTCAAATTCGTTTTTAATGCATTTTAATGCGATTTGAAGTAAAATATAGGTCATAACATGCAAATATAGGTGCAAAAATACTCGTAAACATTAAAAAAACATTTTTGGTGGCTTATTTGTGTATTTGGACGATATTTGAATGAGAAATGAGGTCAAATTGGTTAAATATGTGCATAAACATGCTCAAATTCGTTTTTAATGCGTTTTAATGCCATTTTGAGTGAAATATAGGTCTTAACATGGGGGGCAAATACAAGTGCAAAAATACTCGTAAACTTTAAATAAACATTTTTTGTGGCTTATTTGTGTATTTGGACGATATTTGAATGGGAAATGAGGTCAAATTGGTTAAAAATGTGCATAAACATGCTCAAATTCGTTTTTAATGCATTTTAATGCTTTTTGACGTAAAATATAAGTCGTAACATGCAAATATAGGTGCAAAAACACTCATAAACATTAAATAAACATTTTTGACGGCTTATTTGTGTATTTGGACGATATTTGAATGAGAAATGAGGCCAAATTGGTTAAAAATTTGCATAAACATGCTCAAATTCGTTTTTAATGCATTTTAATGCGGTTTGAAGTGAAATATAGGTCATAACATGCAAATACAAGTGTCAAAACACTCGTAAACATTAAATAAACATTTTTGGTGGCTTATTTGTGCATTTGGACGATATTTGAATCAGAATTGTGGCCAAATTGGTTAAAAATATGCATAAACATGCTCAAATTCGTTTTTAATGTATTTTAATGCGATTTGAAGTGAAATATAGGTCTTAACATGCAAATACAAGTGCAAAAACACTCGTAAACATTAAATAAACATTTTTGGTGGCTTATTTGTGTATTAGGACGATATCTGAATGGGAAATAAGGTCAAATTGGTTAAAAATGTGCATAAACATGCTCAAATTCGTTTTTAATGCATTTTAATGCTTTTTGAAGTCAAATATAGGTCGTAACATGCAAATATAGGTGCAAAAACACTCGTAAATATTAAATAAACATTTTGACGGCTTATTTGTGTATTTGGACGATATTTGAATCAGAATTGTGGCCAAATTGGTTAAAAATGTGCATAAACATGCTCAAATTCGTTTTTATGTATTTTAAAGCGATTTGAAGTGAAATATAGGTCTTAACATGCAAATACAAGTGCAAAAAACACTCGTAAACATTAAATAAACATTTTTGGTGGCTTATTTGTGTATTTGGACGATATTTGAATCAGAATTGAGGCCAAATTGGTTAAAAATGTGCATAAACATGCTCAAATTCGTTTTTAATACATTTTATTGCGATTTGAAGTCAAATATTGGTCGTAACATGCACATACAAGTGCAAAAATACTCGTAAACATTAAATAAACATTTTTTGTGGCTTATTTGTGTATTTGGACGATATTTGAATGAGAAATGATGTCAAATTGGTTAAAAATGTGCATAAACATGCTCAAATTCGTTTTTAATGCATTTTAATGCGATTTAAAGTGAAATATAGGTCATAACATGGAAATACAAGTGCAAAAACACTCGTAAACATTAAATAAACATTTTTGGTGGCTTATTTGTGTATTTGGACGATATTTGAATCAGAATTGAGGCCAAATTGGTTAAAAATGTGCATAAACATGCTCAAATTCGTTTTTAATACATTTTATTGCGATTTGAAGTCAAATATTGGTCGTAACATGCACATACAAGTGCAAAAATACTCGTAAACATTAAATAAACAATTTTTGTGGCTTATTTGTGTATTTGGACGATATCTGAATGGGAAATAAGGTCAAATTGGTTAAAAATGTGCATAAACATGCTCAAATTCGTTTTAAATGCATTTTAATGCTTTTTGAAGTCAAATATAGGTCGTAACATGCAAATACAGGTGCAAAAATACTCGGAAACATTAAAAAAACATTTTTGGTGGCTTATATGTGTATTTGGACGATATTTGAATGAGAAATGAGGCCAAATTGGTTAAAAATGTGCATAAACATGCTCAAATTCGTTTTTAATGCATTTTAATGCTTTTTGAAGTCAAATATAGGTCGTAACATGCAAATACAGGTGCAAAAATACTCGGAAACATTAAAAAAACATTTTTGGTGGCTTATATGTGTATTTGGACGATATTTGAATGAGAAATGAGGCCAAATTGGTTAAAAATGTGCATAAACATGCTCAAATTCGTTTTTAATGCATTTTAATGCGATTTGAAGTAAAATATAGGTCATAACATGCAAATATAGGTGCAAAAATACTCGTAAACATTAAAAAAACATTTTTGGTGGCTTATTTGTGTATTTGGACGATATTTGAATGAGAAATGAGGTCAAATTGGTTAAATATGTGCATAAACATGCTCAAATTCGTTTTTAATGCGTTTTTAATGCCATTTTGAGTGAAATATAGGTCTTAACATGCAAATACAAGTGCAAAAATACTCGTAAACTTTAAATAAACATTTTTTGTGGCTTATTTGTGTATTTGGACGATATTTGAATGGGAAATGAGGTCAAATTGGTTAAAAATGTGCATAAACATGCTCAAATTCGTTTTTAATGCATTTTAATGCTTTTTGACGTAAAATATAAGTCGTAACATGCAAATATAGGTGCAAAAACACTCATAAACATTAAATAAACATTTTTGACGGCTTATTTGTGTATTTGGACGATATTTGAATGAGAAATGAGGCCAAATTGGTTAAAAATTTGCATAAACATGCTCAAATTCGTTTTTAATGCATTTTAATGCGGTTTGAAGTGAAATATAGGTCATAACATGCAAATACAAGTGTCAAAACACTCGTAAACATTAAATAAACATTTTTGGTGGCTTATTTGTGCATTTGGACGATATTTGAATCAGAATTGTGGCCAAATTGGTTAAAAATATGCATAAACATGCTCAAATTCGTTTTTAATGTATTTTAATGCGATTTGAAGTGAAATATAGGTCTTAACATGCAAATACAAGTGCAAAAACACTCGTAAACATTAAATAAACATTTTTGGTGGCTTATATGTGTATTTGGACGATATTTGAATGAGAAATGAGGCCAAATTGGTTAAAAATGTGCATAAACATGCTCAAATTCGTTTTTAATGCATTTTAATGCGATTTGAAGTAAAATATAGGTCATAACATGGAAATACAAGTGCAAAAACACTCGTAAACATTAAATAAACATTTTTGGTGGCTTATTTGTGTATTTGGACGATATTTGAATCAGAATTGAGGCCAAATTGGTTAAAAATGTGCATAAACATGCTCAAATTCGTTTTTAATACATTTTATTGCGATTTGAAGTCAAATATTGGTCGTAACATGCACATACAAGTGCAAAAATACTCGTAAACATTAAATAAACATTTTTTGTGGCTTATTTGTGTATTTGGACGATATTTGAATGAGAAATGATGTCAAATTGGTTAAAAATGTGCATAAACATGCTCAAATTCGTTTTTAATGCATTTTAATGCGATTTAAAGTGAAATATAGGTCATAACATGGAAATACAAGTGCAAAAACACACGTAAAAATTAAATAAACATTTTTGTTGGCTTACTTGTGGATTTGGACGATATTTGAATCAGAATTGAGGCCAAATTGGTTAAAAATGTGCATAAACATGCTCAAATTCGTTTTTAATACATTTTATTGCG
This sequence comes from Bolboschoenus planiculmis, assembly GCA_031770325.1. Lineage (NCBI taxonomy): Eukaryota > Viridiplantae > Streptophyta > Magnoliopsida > Poales > Cyperaceae > Bolboschoenus > Bolboschoenus planiculmis. The sequence goes on along the minus strand of JARDWJ010000130.1, from coordinate 49,701 downwards.
ATTTGAAGTCAAATATTGGTCGTAACATGCACATACAAGTGCAAAAATACTCGTAAACATTAAATAAACAATTTTTGTGGCTTATTTGTGTATTTGGACGATATCTGAATGGGAAATAAGGTCAAATTGGTTAAAAATGTGCATAAACATGCTCAAATTCGTTTTTAATGCATTTTAATGCTTTTTGAAGTCAAATATAGGTCGTAACATGCAAATACAGGTGCAAAAATACTCGGAAACATTAAAAAAACATTTTTGGTGGCTTATATGTGTATTTGGACGATATTTGAATGAGAAAAATGAGGCCAAATTGGTTAAAAATGTGCATAAACATGCTCAAATTCGTTTTTAATGCATTTTAATGCGATTTGAAGTAAAATATAGGTCATAACATGGAAATACAAGTGCAAAAACACTCGTAAACATTAAATAAACATTTTTGGTGGCTTATTTGTGTATTTGGACGATATTTGAATCAGAATTGAGGCCAAATTGGTTAAAAATGTGCATAAACATGCTCAAATTCGTTTTAATACATTTTATTGCGATTTGAAGTCAAATATTGGTCGTAACATGCACATACAAGTGCAAAAATACTCGTAAACATTAAATAAACATTTTTGTGGCTTATTTGTGTATTTGGACGATATTTGAATGAGAAATGATGTCAAATTGGTTAAAAATGTGCATAAACATGCTCAAATTCGTTTTTAATGCATTTTAATGCGATTTAAAGTGAAATATAGGTCATAACATGGAAATACAAGTGCAAAAACACACGTAAAAATTAAATAAACATTTTTGTTGGCTTACTTGTGGATTTGGACGATATTTGAATCAGAATTGAGGCCAAATTGGTTAAAAATGTGCATAAACATGCTCAAATTCGTTTTTAATACATTTTATTGCGATTTGAAGTCAAATATTGGTCGTAACATGCACATACAAGTGCAAAAATACTCGTAAACATTAAATAAACAATTTTTGTGGCTTATTTGTGTATTTGGGACGATATCTGAATGGGAAATAAGGTCAAATTGGTTAAAAATGTGCATAAACATGCTCAAATTCGTTTTTAATGCACTTTAATGCTTTTTGAAGTCAAATATAGGTCGTAACATGCAAATACAGGTGCAAAAATACACGGAAACATTAAAAAAACATTTTTGGTGGCTTATATGTGTATTTGGACGATATTTGAATGAGAAATGAGGCCAAATTGGTTAAAAATGTGCATAAACATGCTCAAATTCGTTTTTAATGCATTTTAATTGCGATTTGAAGTAAAATATAGGTCATAACATGGAAATACAAGTGCAAAAAACACTCGTAAACATTAAATAAACATTTTTGGTGGCTTATTTGTGTATTTGGACGATATTTGAATCAGAATTGAGGCCAAATTGGTTAAAAATGTGCATAAACATGCTCAAATTCGTTTTTAATACATTTTATTGCGATTTGAAGTCAAATATTGGTCGTAACATGCACATACAAGTGCAAAAATACTCATAAACATTAAATAAACAATTTTTGTGGCTTATTTGTGTATTTGGACGATATCTGAATGGGAAATAAGGTCAAATTGGTTAAAAATGTGCATAAACATGCTCAAATTCGTTTTAATGCATTTTAATGCTTTTTGAAGTCAAATATAGGTCGTAACATGCAAATACAGGTGCAAAAATACTCGGAAACATTAAAAAAACATTTTTGGTGGCTTATATGTGTATTTGGACGATATTTGAATGAGAAAAATGAGGCCAAATTGGTTAAAAATGTGCATAAACATGCTCAAATTCGTTTTTAATGCATTTTAATGCGATTTGAAGTAAAATATAGGTCATAACATGGAAATACAAGTGCAAAAACACTCGTAAACATTAAATAAACATTTTTGGTGGCTTATTTGTGTATTTGGACGATATTTGAATCAGAATTGAGGCCAAATTGGTTAAAAATGTGCATAAACATGCTCAAATTCGTTTTTAATACATTTTATTGCGATTTGAAGTCAAATATTGGTCGTAACATGCACATACAAGTGCAAAAATACTCGTAAACATTAAATAAACATTTTTTGTGGCTTATTTGTGTATTTGGACGATATTTGAATGAGAAATGATGTCAAATTGGTTAAAAATGTGCATAAACATGCTCAAATTCGTTTTTAATGCATTTTAATGCGATTTAAAGTGAAATATAGGTCATAACATGGAAATACAAGTGCAAAAACACACGTAAAAATTAAATAAACATTTTTGTTGGCTTACTTGTGGATTTGGACGATATTTGAATCAGAATTGAGGCCAAATTGGTTAAAAATGTGCATAAACATGCTCAAATTCGTTTTTAATACATTTTATTGCGATTTGAAGTCAAATATTGGTCGTAACATGCACATACAAGTGCAAAAATACTCGTAAACATTAAATAAACAATTTTTGTGGCTTATTTGTGTATTTGGACGATATCTGAATGGGAAATAAGGTCAAATTGGTTAAAAATGTGCATAAACATGCTCAAATTCGTTTTTAATGCATTTTAATGCTTTTTGAAGTCAAATATAGGTCGTAACATGCAAATACAGGTGCAAAAATACTCGGAAACATTAAAAAAACATTTTTGGTGGCTTATATGTGTATTTGGACGATATTTGAATGAGAAATGAGGCCAAATTGGTTAAAAATGTGCATAAACATGCTCAAATTCGTTTTTAATGCATTTTAATGCGATTTGAAGTAAAATATAGGTCATAACATGGAAATACAAGTGCAAAAACACTCGTAAACATTAAATAAACATTTTTGGTGGCTTATTTGTGTATTTGGACGATATTTGAATCAGAATTGAGGCCAAATTGGTTAAAAATGTGCATAAACATGCTCAAATTCGTTTTTAATACATTTTATTGCGATTTGAAGTCAAATATTGGTCGTAACATGCACATACAAGTGCAAAAATACTCGTAAACATTAAATAAACCTTTTTTGTGGCTTATTTGTGTATTTGGACGATATTTGAATGAGAAATGATGTCAAATTGGTTAAAAATGTGCATAAACATGCTCAAATTCGTTTTTAATGCATTTTAATGCGATTTAAAGTGAAGTATAGGTCATAACATGGAAATACAAGTGCAAAAACACACGTAAATATTAAATAAACATTTTTGTTGGCTTACTTGTGGATTTGGACGATATTTGAATGAGAATTGAGGCCAAATTGGTTAAAAATGTGCATAAACATGCTCAAATTCGTTTTTAATACATTTTATTGCGATTTGAAGTCAAATATTGGTCGTAACATGCACATACAAGTGCAAAAATACTCGTAAACATTAAATAAACATTTTTTGTGGCTTATTTGTGTATTTGGACGATATTTGAATGAGAAATGATGTCAAATTGGTTAAAAATGTGCATAAACATGCTCAAATTCGTTTTTAATGCATTTTAATGCGATTTAAAGTGAAATATAGGTCATAACATGGAAATACAAGTGCAAAAACACACGTAAATATTAAATAAACATTTTTGGTGGCTTACTTGTGGATTTGGACGATATTTGAATCAGAATTGAGGCCAAATTGGATAAAAATGTGCATAAACATGCTCTAATTCGTTTTTAATGCATTTTATTGCGATTTGAACTCAAATATTGGTCGTAACATGCAAATACAAGTGGAAAAACACACGTAAACATTAAATAAACATTTTTTGGTGGCTTATTTGTGTAGTTGGACGATATTTGAATCAGAATTGAGGCCAAATTGGTTAAAAATGTGCATAAACATGCTCAAATTCATTTTTAATGCATTTTAATGCGTTTGAAGTGAAATATAGGTCATAACGTGGAAATACAAGTGCAAAAACACACGTAAACATTAAATAAATATTTTTGGTGGCTTATTTGTGTATTTGGACGATATTTGAATGGGAAATGAGGTCAAATTGGTTAAAAATGTGCATAAACATGCTCAAATTCGTTTTTAATGCATTTTAATGCTTTTTGAAGTCAAATATAGGTCGTAACATGCAAATATAGATGCAAAAATACTCGTAAACATTAAAAAAACATTTTTGGTGGCTTATTTGTGTATTTGGACGATATTTGAATCAGAATTGAGGCCAAATTGGTTAAAAATGTGCATAAACATGCTCAAATTCGTTTTTAATGCATTTTATTGCGATTTGAAGTCAAATATTGGTCGTAACATGCAAATACAAGTGGAAAAACACACGTAAACATTAAATAAACATTTTTTGGTGGCTTATTTGTGTAGTTGGACGATATTTGAATCAGAATTGAGGCCAAATTGGTTAAAAATGTGCATAAACATGCTCAAATTCATTTTTAATGCATTTTAATGCGTTTGAAGTGAAATATAGGTCATAACGTGGAAATACAAGTGCAAAAGCACACGTAAACATTAAATAAATATTTTTGGTGGCTTATTTGTGTATTTGGACGATATTTGAATGGGAAATGAGGTCAAATTGGTTAAAAATGTGCATAAACATGCTCAAATTCGTTTTTAATGCATTTTAATGCTTTTTGAAGTCAAATATAGGTCGTAACATGCAAATATAGATGCAAAAATACTCGTAAACATTAAAAAAACATTTTTGGTGGCTTATTTGTGTATTTGGACGATATTTGAATCAGAATTGAGGCCAAATTGGTTAAAAATGTGCATAAACATGCTCAAATTCGTTTTTAATGCATTTTAATGCGATTTGAAGTGAAATATAGGTCATAACCTGGAAATACAAGTGCAAAAACACACGTAAACATTAAATAAATATTTTTGGTGGCTTATTTGTGTATTTGGACGATATTTGATTGAGAAATGAGGTCAAATTGGTTAAAAATGTGCATAAAGATGCTCAAATTCGTTTTTAATGCATTTTAATGCCATTTTGAGTGAAATATAGGTCTTAACATGCAAATACAAGTGCAAAAACACTCGTAAACATTAAATAAACATTTTTAGTGGCTTATTTGTGTATTTGAAAGATATTTGAATGAGAAATGCGGCCAAATTGGTTAAAAATTTGCATAAACATGCTCAAATTCGTTTTTAATGCATTTTAATGCGGTTTGAAGTGAAAAATAGGTCATAACATGCAAATACAATTGTAAAAACACTCGTAAACATTAAATAAACATTTTTTGTGGCTTATTTGTGTATTTGGACGATATTTGAATGAGAAATGAGGTCAAATTGGTTAAAAATGTGCATAAACATGCTCAAATTCGTTTTTAATGCATTTTAATGCGATTTAAAGTGAAATATAGGTCATAACATGGAAATACAAGTGCAAAAACACACGTAAATATTAAATAAACATTTTTGGTGGCTTACTTGTGGATTTGGACGATATTTGAATGAGAAATGATGTCAAATTGGTTAAAAATGTGCATAAACATGCTCAAATTCGTTTTTAATGCATTTTATTGCGATTTGAAGTCAAATATTGGTCGTAACATGCAAATACAAGTGGAAAAACACACGTAAACATTAAATAAACATTTTTGGTGGCTTATTTGTGTATTTGGACGATATTTGAATCAGAATTGAGGGCAAATTGGTTAAAAATGTGCATAAACATGCTCAAATTCGTTTTTAATGCATTTTAATGCGGTTTGAAGTGAAATACAGGTCATAACATGGAAATACAAGTGCAAAAACACTCGTAAACATTAAATAAACATTTTTGGTGGCTTATTTGTGTATTTGGACGATATTTGAATAAGAATTGAGGCCAAATTGGCTAAAAATGTGCATAAACATGCTCAAATTCGTTTTTAATGCATTTTAACGCGATTTGATGTGAAATATAGGTCATAACTTGGAAATACAAGTGCAAAAACACTCGTAAACATTAAATAAACATTTTTGGTGGCTTATTTGTGTATTTGAACGATATTTGAATGAGAAATGCGGTCAAATTGGTTAAAACTGTGCATAAACATGCTCAAATTCGTTTTTAATGCATTTTAATGCGATTTAAAGTGAAATATAGGTCATAACATGGAAATACAAGTGCAAAAACACACGTAAACATTAAATAAACATTTTTGGTGGCTTACTTGTGGATTTGGACGATATTTGAATCAGAATTGAGGCCAAATTGGTTAAAAATGTGCATAAACATGCTCAAATTCGTTTTTAATGCATTTTAATGCGATTTGAAGTGAAATATATAGGTCATAACCTGGAAATACAAGTGCAAAAACACACGTAAACATTAAATAAATATTTTTGGTGGCTTATTTGTGTATTTGGACGATATTTGATTGAGAAATGAGGTCAAATTGGTTAAAAATGTGCATAAAGATGCTCAAATTCGTTTTTAATGCATTTTAATGCCATTTTGAGTGAAATATAGGTCTTAACATGCAAATACAAGTGCAAAAACACTCGTAAACATTAAATAAACATTTTTAGTGGCTTATTTGTGTATTTGAAAGATATTTGAATGAGAAATGCGGCCAAATTGGTTAAAAATTTGCATAAACATGCTCAAATTCGTTTTTAATGCATTTTAATGCGGTTTGAAGTGAAAAATAGGTCATAACATGCAAATACAATTGTAAAAACACTCGTAAACATTAAATAAACATTTTTTGTGGCTTATTTGTGTATTTGGACGATATTTGAATGAGAAATGAGGTCAAATTGGTTAAAAATGTGCATAAACATGCTCAAATTCGTTTTTAATGCATTTTAATGCGATTTAAAGTGAAATATAGGTCATAACATGGAAATACAAGTGCAAAAACACACGTAAATATTAAATAAACATTTTTGGTGGCTTACTTGTGGATTTGGACGATATTTGAATCAGAATTGAGGCCAAATTGGTTAAAAATGTGCATAAACATGCTCAAATTCGTTTTTAATGCATTTTATTGCGATTTGAAGTCAAATATTGGTCGTAACATGCAAATACAAGTGGAAAAACACACGTAAACATTAAATAAACATTTTTGGTGGCTTATTTGTGTATTTGGACGATATTTGAATCAGAATTGAGGGCAAATTGGTTAAAAATGTGCATAAACATGCTCAAATTCGTTTTTAATGCATTTTAATGCGGTTTGAAGTGAAATACAGGTCATAACATGGAAATACAAGTGCAAAAACACTCGTAAACATTAAATAAACATTTTTGGTGGCTTATTTGTGTATTTGGACGATATTTGAATCAGAATTGTGGCCAAATTGGTTAAAAATGTGCATAAACATGCTCAAATTCGTTTTTAATGTATTTTAATGCGATTTGAAGTGAAATATAGGTCTTAACATGCAAATACAAGTGCAAAAACACTCGTAAACATTAAATAAATATTTTTGGTGGCTTATTTGTGTATTTGGACGATATTTGAATGAGAAATGATGTCAAATTTGTTAAAAATGTGCATAAACATGCTCAAATTCGTTTTTAATGCATTTTAACGCGATTTGATGTGAAATATAGGTCATAACTTGGAAATACAAGTGCAAAAACACTCGTAAACATTAAATAAACATTTTTGGTGGCTTATTTGTGTATTTGAACGATATTTGAATGAGAAATGCGGTCAAATTGGTTAAAACTGTGCATAAACATGCTCAAATTCGTTTTTAATGCATTTTAATGCGATTTAAAGTGAAATATAGGTCATAACATGGAAATACAAGTGCAAAAACACACGTAAATATTAAATAAACATTTTTGGTGGCTTACTTGTGGATTTGGACGATATTTGAATCAGAATTGAGGCCAAATTGGTTAAAAATGTGCATAAACATGCTGAAATTCGTTTTTAATGCATTTTATTGCGATTTGAAGTCAAATATTGGTCGTAACATGCAAATACAAGTGGAAAAACACACGTAAACATTAAATAAACATTTTTTGGTGGCTTATTTGTGTATTTGGACGATATTTGAATCAGAATTGAGGGCAAATTGGTTAAAAATGTGCATAAACATGCTCAAATTCGTTTTTAATGCATTTTAATGCGGTTTGAAGTGAAATATAGGTCATAACATGCAAATACAAGTGTAAAAACACTCGTCAACATTAAATAAATATTTTTGACGGCTTATTTGTGTATTTGGACGATATTTGAATCAGAATTGTGGCTAAATTGGTTAAAAATGTGCATAAACATGCTCAAATTCGTTTTTAATGCATTTTAATGCGGTTTGAAGTGAAATACAGGTCATAACATGGAAATACAAGTGCAAAAACACTCGTAAACATTAAATAAACATTTTTGGTGGCTTATTTGTGTATTTGGACGATATTTGAATCAGAATTGTGGCCAAATTGGTTAAAAATGTGCATAAACATGCTCAAATTCGTTTTTAATGTATTTTAATGCGATTTGAAGTGAAATATAGGTCTTAACATGCAAATACAAGTGCAAAAACACTCGTAAACATTAAATAAATATTTTTGGTGGCTTATTTGTGTATTTGGACGATATTTGAATGAGAAATGATGTCAAATTTGTTAAAAATGTGCATAAACATGCTCAAATTCGTTTTTAATGCATTTTAACGCGATTTGATGTGAAATATAGGTCATAACTTGGAAATACAAGTGCAAAAACACTCGTAAACATTAAATAAACATTTTTGGTGGCTTATTTGTGTATTTGAACGATATTTGAATGAGAAATGCGGTCAAATTGGTTAAAAATTTGCATAAACATGCTCAAATTCGTTTTTAATGCATTTTAATGCGGTTTGAAGTGAAATATAGTTCATAACATGCAAATACAAGTGTCAAAACACTCGTAAACATTAAATAAACATTTTTGACGGCTTATTTGTGTATTTGGATGATATTTGAATCAGAATTGAGGCCAAATTTGTTAAAAATGTGCATAAACATGCTCAAATTCATTTTTAATGCATTTTAATGCCATTTGAGTGAAATATAGGTCATAACATGCAAATACAAGTGCAAAAACACACGTAAACATTAAATAAACATTTTTTGTTGGCTTATTTGTGTATTTGAACGATATTTGAATGAGAAATGCGGTCAAATTGGTTAAAAATTTGCATAAACATGCTCAAATTCGTTTTTAATGCATTTTAATGCGGTTTGAAGTGAAATATAGTTCATAACATGCAAATACAAGTGTAAAAACACTCATAAACATTTTTGACGGCTTATTTGTGTATTTGGACGATATTTGAATGAGAAATGAGGCCAAATTGGTTAAAAATTTGCATAAACATGCTCAAATTCGTTTTTAATGCATTTTAATGCGGTTTGAAGTGAAATATAGGTCATAACATGCAAATACAAGTGTCAAAACACTCGTAAACATTAAATAAACATTTTTGACGGCTTATTTGTGTATTTGGAGGATATTTGAATCAGAATTGAGGCCAAATTTGTTAAAAATGTGCATAAACATGCTCAAATTCGTTTTTAATGCATTTTAATGCGTTTGAAATGAAATATAGGTCATAACAAGCAAATACAAGTGCAAAAACACACGTAATCATTAAATAAACATTTTTGGTGGCTTATTTGTGTATTTGGACGATATTTGAATCAGAATTGAGGCTAAATTGGTTAAAAATGTGCATAAACATGCTCAAATTCGTTTTTAATGCATTTTAATGCGGTTTGAAGCGAAATATTGGTCATAACATGCAAATACAAGTGTAAAAACACTCGTAAACATTAAATAAATATTTTTGGTGGCTTATTTGTGTATTTGGACGATATTTGAATAAGAATTGTGGCCAAATTGGTTAAAAATGTGCATAAACATGCTTAAATTCGTTTTTAATACATTTTATTGCGATTTGAAGTCAAATATTGGTCGTAACATGCACATACAAGTGCAAAAATACTCGTAAACATTAAATAAACATTTTTTGTGGCTTATTTGTGTATTTGGACGATATGTGAATGAGAAATGAGGTCAAATTGGTTAAAAATGTGCATAAACATGCTCAAATTCTTTTTGAATGCATTTTAATGCCATTTGAAGTGAAATATAGGTCTTAACTTGCAAATACAAGTGCAAAAACACTCGTAAACATTAAATAAACATTTTTGGTGGCTTATTTGTGTATTAGGACGATATTTAAATGAGAAATGATGTCAAATTGGTTAAAAATGTGCATAAACATGCTCAAATTCGTTTTTAATGCATTTTAATGCGATTTAAAGTGAAATATAGGTCATAACATGGAAATACAAGTGCAAAAACACACGTAAATATTAAATAAACATTTTTGGTGGCTTACTTGTGGATTTGGACGATATTTGAATCAGAATTGAGGCCAAATTGGTTAAAAATGTGCATAAACATGCTCAAACTCTTTTTTAATGCATTTTATTGCGATTTGAAGTCAAATATTGGTCGTAACATGCAAATACAAGTGGAAAAACACACGTAAACATTAAATAAACATTTTTTGGTGGCTTATTTGTGTATTTGGACGATATTTGAAACAGAATTGAGGCCAAATTGGTTAAAAATGTGCATAAACGTCCTCAAATTCGTTTTTAATGCATTTTAATGCGTTTGAAGTGAAATATAGGTCATAACGTGGAAATACAAGTGCAAAAACACACGTAAACATTAAATAAATATTTTAGGTGGCTTATTTGTGTATTTGGACGATATTTGAATGGGAAATGAGGTCAAATTGGTTAAAAATGTGCATAAACATGCTCAAATTCGTTTTTATTGCATTTTAATGCTTTTTGAAGTCAAATATAGGTCGTAACATGCAAATATAGGTGCAAAAATACTCGTAAACATTAAAAAACATTTTTGGTGGCTTATTTGTGTATTTGGACGATATTTGAATCAGAATTGAGGCCAAATTGGTTAAAAATGTGCATAAACATGCTCAAATTCGTTTTTAATACATTTTATTGCGATTTGAAGTCAAATATTGGTCGTAACATGCACATACAAGTGCAAAAATACTCGTAAACATTAAATAAACATTTTTTGTGGCTTATTTGTGTATTTGGACGATATTTGAATGAGAAATGCGGCCAAATTGGTTAAAAATTTGCATAAACATGCTCAAATTCGTTTTTAATGCATTTTAATGCGGTTTGAAGTGAAAAATAGGTCATAACATGCAAATACAATTGTAAAAACACTCGTAAACATTAAATAAACATTTTTTGTGGCTTATTTGTGTATTTGGACGATATTTGAATGAGAAATGAGGTCAAATTGGTTAAAAATGTGCATAAACATGCTCAAATTCTTTTTGAATGCATTTTAATGCCATTTGAAGTGAAATATCGGTCTTAACATGCAAATACATGTGCAAAAACACTCGTAAACATTAAATAAACATTTTTGGTGGCTTATTTGTGTATTAGGACGATATTTAAATGAGAAATGATGTCAAATTGGTTAAAAATGTGCATAAACATGCTCAAATTCGTTTTTAATGCATTTTAATGCGATTTAAAGTGAAATATAGGTCATAACATGGAAATACAAGTGCAAAAACACACGTAAACATTAAAGAAATATTTTTGGTGGCTTATTTGTGTATTTGGACGATATTTGAATGAGAAATGAGGCCAAATTGGTTAAAAATGTGCATAAACATGCTCAAATTCGTTTTTAATGCATTTTATTGCGATTTGAAGTCAAATATTTGTCGTAACATGCAAATACAAGTGCAAAAACACTCGTAAACATTAAATAAATATTTTTGGTGGCTTATTTGTGTATTTGGACGATATTTGAATGAGAAATGATGTCAAATTTGTTAAAAATGTGCATAAACATGCTCAAATTCGTTTTTAATGCATTTTAATGCGATTTGATGTGAAATATAGGTCATAACTTGGAAATACAAGTGCAAAACCACTCGCAAACATTAAATAAACATTTTTGGTGGCTTATTTGTGTATTGGAACGATATTTGAATGAGAAATGCGGACAAATTGGTTAAAAATTTGCATAAACATGCTCAAATTCGTTTTTAATGCATTTTAATGCGGTTTGAAGTGAAATATAGGTCATAACATGGAAATACAAGTGCAAAAACACTCGTAAACATTAAATAAACATTTTTGGTGGCTTATTTGTGTATTTGGACGATATTTGAATAAGAATTGAGGCCAAATTGGCTAAAAATGTGCATAAACATGCTCAAATTCGTTGTTTATGCATTTTAATGCGATTTGAAGTGAAATATAGGTCTTAACATGCAAATACAAGTGCAAAAGCACTCGTAAAAATTAAATAAACATTTTTGGTGGCTTATTTGTGTATTAGGACGATATTTGCATGAGAAATGATGTCAAATTGGTTAAAAATGTGCATAAACATGATCAAATTCGTTTGTAATGCATTTTAATGCGATTTGAAGTGAAATATAGGTCATAACATGCAAATACAAGTGCAAAAACACTCGTAAACATTAAATAAACATTTTTGGTGGCTTATTTGTGTATTAGGATGATATTTGAATGAGAAATGATGTCAAATTGGTTAAAAATGTGCATAAACATGCTCAAATTCGTTTGTAATGCATTTTAATGCGATTTGAAGTGAAATATAGGTCATAACATGCAAATACAAGTGCAGAAACACTCGTAAACATTAAATACACATTTTTTGGTGGCTTACTTGTGGATTTTGACGATATTTGAATCAAAATTGAGGCCAAATTGGTTAAAAATGTGCATAAACATGCTCAAATTCGTTTTTTAAAGCATTTTATTGCGATTTGAACTCAAATATTGGTCGTAACATGCAAATACAAGTGTCAAAACACTCGTAAACATTAAATAAATATTTTTGGTTGCTTATTAGTGTATTTGGAATATATTTGAATGAGAAATGAGGTCAAATTGGTTAGAAATATGCATAAACGTCCTCAAATTTGTTTTTAATGCATTTTAATGCGATTTGAAGTGAAATATAGGTCATAACAAGCAAATACAAGTGCAAAAACACACGTAAACATTAAATAAATATTTTTGGTGCCTTATTTGTGTATTTGGACGATATTTGAATCAGAATTGAGGCCAAATTGGTTAAAAATGTGCATAAACATGCTAAAATTCGTTTTTAATGCATTTTATTGCGATTTGAAGACAAATATAGGTCGTAACATGCAAATACAAGTGTCAAAACACTCGTAAACATTAAATAAATATTTTTGGTGCCTTATTTGTGTATTTGGACGATATTTGAATCAGAATTGAGGCCAAATTGGTTAAAAATGTGCATAAACATGCTAAAATTCGTTTTTAATGCATTTTATTGCGATTTGAAGACAAATATAGGTCGTAACATGCAAATACAAGTGTCAAAACACTCGTAAACATTAAATAAATATTTCTTGGTGGCTTATTTGTGTATTTGGATGATATTTGAATCAGAATTGAGGCCAAATTGGTTAAAAATGTGCATAAATATGCTCAAATTCGTTTTTAATGCATTTTAATGCGTTTGAAGTGAAATATAGGTCATAACGTGGAAATACAAGTGCAAAAACACACGTAAACATTAAATAAATATTTTTGGTGGCTTATTTGTGTATTTGGACGATATTTGAATGAGAAATGAGGTCAAATTGGTTAAAAATGTGCATAATCATGCTCAAATTCATTTTTAATGCATTTTAATGCGGTTTGCAGTGAAATATAGGTCATAACAAGCAAATACAAGTGCAAAAACACACGTAAACATTAAATAAATATTTTTGGTGGCTTATTTGTGTATTTGGACGATATTTGAATCAGAATTGAGGCCAAATTGGTTAAAAATGTGCATAAACATGCTCAAATTCGTTTTTAATGCATTTGATTGCGATTTGAAGACAAATATAGGTCGTAACATGCAAATACAAGTGTCAAAACACTCGTAAACATTAAATAAATATTTTTTGTTGCTTATTAGTGTATTTGGAATATATTTGAATGAGAAATGAGGTCAAATTGGTTAGAAATATGCATAAACGTCCTCAAATTTGTTTTTAATGCATTTTAATGCGATTTGAAGTGAAATATAGGTCATAACAAGCAAATACAAGTGCAAAAACACTCGTAAACATTAAATAAATATTTTTGGTGCCTTATTTGTGTATTTGGACGATATTTGAATCAGAATTGAGGCCAAATTGGTTAAAAATGTGCATAAACATGCTCAAATTCGTTTTTAATGCATTTTATTGCGATTTGAAGACAAATATAGGTCGTAACATGCAAATACAAGTGTCAAAACACTCGTAAACATTAAATAAATATTTTTGGTGGCTTATTAGTGTATTTGGAATATATTTGAATGAGAATTGAGGCCAAATTGGTTAAAAATGTGCATAAACATGCTCAAATTCGTTTTTAATGCATTTTAATGCTATTTAAAGTGAAATATAGGTCATAACATGGAAATACAAGTGCAAAAACACACGTAAATATTAAATAAGCATTTTTGGTGGCTTACTTGTGGATTTGGACGATATTTGAATCAGAATTGAGGCCAAATTGGTTAAAAATGTGCATAAACATGCTCAAACTCTTTTTTAATGCATTTTATTGCGATTTGAAGTCAAATATTGGTCGTAACATGCAAATACAAGTGGAAAAACACACGTAAACATTAAATAAACATTTTTTGGTGGCTTATTTGTGTATTTGGACGATATTTGAAACAGAATTGAGGCCAAATTGGTTAAAAATGTGCATAAACGTCCTCAAATTCGTTTTTAATGTATTTTAATGCGTTTGAAGTGAAATATAGGTCATAACGTGGAAATACAAGTGCAAAAACACACGTAAACATTAAATAAATATTTTAGGTGGCTTATTTGTGTATTTGGACGATATTTGAATGGGAAATGAGGTCAAATTGGTTAAAAATGTGCATAAACATGCTCAAATTCGTTTTTATTGCATTTTAATGCTTTTTGAAGTCAAATATAGGTCGTAACATGCAAATATAGGTGCAAAAATACTCGTAAACATTAAAAAAACATTTTTGGTGGCTTATTTGTGTATTTGGACGATATTTGAATCAGAATTGAGGCCAAATTGGTTAAAAATGTGCATAAACATGCTCAAATTCGTTTTTAATGCATTTTAATGCGATTTGAAGTGAAATATAGGTCATAACCTGGAAATACAAGTGCAAAAACACACGTAAACATTAAATAAATATTTTTGGTGGCTTATTTGTGTATTTGGACGATATTTGAATGAGAAATGCGGCCAAATTGGTTAAAAATTTGCATAAACATGCTCAAATTCGTTTTTAATGCATTTTAATGCGGTTTGAAGTGAAAAATAGGTCATAACATGCAAATACAATTGTAAAAACACTCGTAAACATTAAATAAACATTTTTTGTGGCTTATTTGTGTATTTGGACGATATTTGAATGAGAAATGAGGTCAAATTGGTTAAAAATGTGCATAAACATGCTCAAATTCTTTTTGAATGCATTTTAATGCCATTTGAAGTGAAATATCGGTCTTAACATGCAAATACAAGTGCAAAAACACTCGTAAACATTAAATAAACATTTTTGGTGGCTTATTTGTGTATTAGGACGATATTTAAATGAGAAATGATGTCAAATTGGTTAAAAATGTGCATAAACATGCTCAAATTCGTTTTTAATGCATTTTAATGCGATTTAAAGTGAAATATAGGTCATAACATGGAAATACAAGTGCAAAAACACACGTAAACATTAAAGAAATATTTTTGGTGGCTTATTTGTGTATTTGGACGATATTTGAATGAGAAATGAGGCCAAATTGGTTAAAAATGTGCATAAACATGCTCAAATTCGTTTTTAATGCATTTTATTGCGATTTGAAGTCAAATATTGGTCGTAACATGCAAATACAAGTGCAAAAACACTCGTAAACATTAAATAAATATTTTTGGTGGCTTATTTGTGTATTTGGACGATATTTTAATGAGAAATGATGTCAAATTTGTTAAAAATGTGCATAAACATGCTCAAATTCGTTTTTAATGCATTTTAATGCGATTTGATGTGAAATATAGGTCATAACTTGGAAATACAAGTGCAAAACCACTCGTAAACATTAAATAAACATTTTTGGTGGCTTATTTGTGTATTGGAACGATATTTGAATGAGAAATGCGGACAAATTGGTTAAAAATTTGCATAAACATGCTCAAATTCGTTTTTAATGCATTTTAATGTGGTTTGAAGTGAAATATAGGTCATAACATGGAAATACAAGTGCAAAAACACTCGTAAACATTAAATAAACATTTTTGGTGGCTTATTTGTGTATTTGGACGATATTTGAATCAGAATTGAGGCCAAATTGGCTAAAAATGTGCATAAACATGCTCAAATTCGTTGTTTATGCATTTTAATGCGATTTGAAGTGAAATATAGGTCTTAACATGCAAATACAAGTGCAAAAGCACTCGTAAAAATTAAATAAACATTTTTGGTGGCTTATTTGTGTATTAGGACGATATTTGAATGAGAAATGATGTCAAATTGGTTAAAAATGTGCATAAACATGCTCAAATTCGTTTGTAATGCATTTTTAATGCGATTTGAAGTGAAATATAGGTCATAACATGCAAATACAAGTGCAAAAACACTCGTAAACATTAAATAAACATTTTTGGTGGCTTATTTGTGTATTAGGATGATATTTGAATGAGAAATGATGTCAAATTGGTTAAAAATGTGCATAAACATGCTCAAATTCGTTTGTAATGCATTTTAATGCGATTTGAAGTGAAATATAGGTCATAACATGCAAATACAAGTGCAAAAACACTCGTAAACATTAAATACACATTTTTTGGTGGCTTACTTGTGGATTTTGACGATATTTGAATCAGAATTGAGGCCAAATTGGTTAAAAATGTGCATAAACATGCTCAAATTCGTTTTTTAAAGCATTTTATTGCGATTTGAACTCAAATATTGGTCGTAACATGCAAATACAAGTGTCAAAACACTCGTAAACATTAAATAAATATTTTTGGTTGCTTATTAGTGTATTTGGAATATATTTGAATGAGAAATGAGGTCAAATTGGTTAGAAATATGCATAAACGTCCTCAAATTTGTTTTTAATGCATTTTAATGCGATTTGAAGTGAAATATAGGTCATAACAAGCAAATACAAGTGCAAAAACACACGTAAACATTAAATAAATATTTTTGGTGCCTTATTTGTGTATTTGGACGATATTTGAATCAGAATTGAGGCCAAATTGGTTAAAAATGTGCATAAACATGCTAAAATTCGTTTTTAATGCATTTTATTGCGATTTGAAGACAAATATAGGTCGTAACATGCAAATACAAGTGTCAAAACACTCGTAAACATTAAATAAATATTTCTGGTGGCTTATTAGTGTATTTGGAATATATTTGAATGAGAAATGAGGTCAAATTGGTTAGAAATATGCATAAACGTGCTCAAATTCGTTTTTAATGCATTTTAATGCGATTTGAAGTGAAATATAGGTCTTAACATGCAAATACAAGTGCAAAAACACACGTAAACATTAAATAAACATTTTTGATGGCTTATTTGTGTATTTGGACGATATTTGAATCAGAATTGAGGCCAAATTGGTTAAAAATGTGCATAAACATGCTCAAATTCGTTTTTAATGCATTTTAATGCGATTTGAAGTGAAATATAGGCCATAACCTGGAAATACAAGTGCAAAAACACACGTAAACATTAAATAAATATTTTTGGTGGCTTATTTGTGTATTTGGACGATATTTGAATGAGAAATGAGGTCAAATTGGCTAAAAATGTGCATAAACATGCTCAAATTCATTTTTAATGCATTTTAATGCCATTTCAGTGAAATATAGGTCATAACATGCAAATACAAGTGCAAAAACACACGTAAACATTAAATAAATATTTTTTGGTGGCTTATTTGTGTATTTGGATGATATTTGAATCAGAATTGAGGCCAAATTGGTTAAAAATGTGCATAAATATGCTCAAATTCGTTTTTAATGCATTTTAATGCGTTTGAAGTGAAATATAGGTCATAACGTGGAAATACAAGTGCAAAAACACACGTAAACATTAAATAAATATTTTTGGTGGCTTATTTGTGTATTTGGACGATATTTGAATGAGAAATGAGGTCAAATTGGTTAAAAATGTGCATAATCATGCTCAAATTCATTTTTAATGCATTTTAATGCGGTTTGCAGTGAAATATAGGTCATAACAAGCAAATACAAGTGCAAAAACACACGTAAACATTAAATAAATATTTTTGGTGGCTTATTTGTGTATTTGGACGATATTTGAATCAGAATTGAGGCCAAATTGGTTAAAAATGTACATAAACATGCTCAAATTCGTTTTTAATGCATTTGATTGCGATTTGAAGACAAATATAGGTCGTAACATGCAAATACAAGTGTCAAAACACTCGTAAACATTAAATAAATATTTTTGGTTGCTTATTAGTGTATTTGGAATATATTTGAATGAGAAATGAGGTCAAATTGGTTAGAAATATGCATAAACGTACTCAAATTTGTTTTTAATGCATTTTAATGCGATTTGAAGTGAAATATAGGTCATAACAAGCAAATACAAGTGCAAAAACACACGTAAACATTAAATAAATATTTTTGGTGGCTTATTTGTGTATTTGGACGATATTTGAATCAGAATTGAGGCCAAATTGGTTAAAAATGTGCATAAACATGCTCAAATTCGTTTTTAATGCATTTGATTGCGATTTGAAGACAAATATAGGTCGTAACATGCAAATACAAGTGTCAAAACACTCGTAAACATTAAATAAATATTTTTGGTTGCTTATTAGTGTATTTGGAATATATTTGAATGAGAAATGAGGTCAAATTGGTTAGAAATATGCATAAACGTCCTCAAATTTGTTTTTAATGCATTTTAATGCGATTTGAAGTGAAATATAGGTCATAACAAGCAAATACAAGTGCAAAAACACTCGTAAACATTAAATAAATATTTTTGGTGCCTTATTTGTGTATTTGGACGATATTTGAATCAGAATTGAGGCCAAATTGGTTAAAAATGTGCATAAACATGCTCAAATTCGTTTTTAATGCATTTTATTGCGATTTGAAGACAAATATAGGTCGTAACATGCAAATACAAGTGTCAAAACACTCGTAAACATTAAATAAATATTTTTGGTGGCTTATTAGTGTATTTGGAATATATTTGAATGAGAATTGAGGCCAAATTGGTTAAAAATGTGCATAAACATGCTCAAATTCGTTTTTAATGCATTTTAATGCTATTTAAAGTGAAATATAGGTCATAACATGGAAATACAAGTGCAAAAACACACGTAAATATTAAATAAGCATTTTTGGTGGCTTACTTGTGGATTTGGACGATATTTGAATCAGAATTGAGGCCAAATTGGTTAAAAATGTGCATAAACATGCTCAAACTCTTTTTTAATGCATTTTATTGCGATTTGAAGTCAAATATTGGTCGTAACATGCAAATACAAGTGGAAAAACACACGTAAACATTAAATAAACATTTTTTGGTGGCTTATTTGTGTATTTGGACGATATTTGAAACAGAATTGAGGCCAAATTGGTTAAAAATGTGCATAAACGTCCTCAAATTCGTTTTTAATGCATTTTAATGCGTTTGAAGTGAAATATAGGTCATAACGTGGAAATACAAGTGCAAAAACACACGTAAACATTAAATAAATATTTTAGGTGGCTTATTTGTGTATTTGGACGATATTTGAATGGGAAATGAGGTCAAATTGGTTAAAAATGTGCATAAACATGCTCAAATTCGTTTTTATTGCATTTTAATGCTTTTTGAAGTCAAATATAGGTCGTAACATGCAAATATAGGTGCAAAAATACTCGTAAACATTAAAAAAACATTTTTGGTGGCTTATTTGTGTATTTGGACGATATTTGAATCAGAATTGAGGCCAAATTGGTTAAAAATGTGCATAAACATGCTCAAATTCGTTTTTAATGCATTTTAATGCGATTTGAAGTGAAATATAGGTCATAACCTGGAAATACAAGTGCAAAAACACACGTAAACATTAAATAAATATTTTTGGTGGCTTATTTGTGTATTTGGACGATATTTGAATGAGAAATGCGGCCAAATTGGTTAAAAATTTGCATAAACATGCTCAAATTCGTTTTTAATGCATTTTAATGCGGTTTGAAGTGAAAAATAGGTCATAACATGCAAATACAATTGTAAAAACACTCGTAAACATTAAATAAACATTTTTTGTGGCTTATTTGTGTATTTGGACGATATTTGAATGAGAAATGAGGTCAAATTGGTTAAAAATGTGCATAAACATGCTCAAATTCTTTTTGAATGCATTTTAATGCCATTTGAAGTGAAATATCGGTCTTAACATGCAAATACAAGTGCAAAAACACTCGTAAACATTAAATAAACATTTTTGGTGGCTTATTTGTGTATTAGGACGATATTTAAATGAGAAATGATGTCAAATTGGTTAAAAATGTGCATAAACATGCTCAAATTCGTTTTTAATGCACTTTAATGCGATTTAAAGTGAAATATAGGTCATAACATGGAAATACAAGTGCAAAAACACACGTAAACATTAAAGAAATATTTTTGGTGGCTTATTTGTGTATTTGGACGATATTTGAATGAGAAATGAGGCCAAATTGGTTAAAAATGTGCATAAACATGCTCAAATTCGTTTTTAATGCATTTTATTGCGATTTGAAGTCAAATATTGGTCGTAACATGCAAATACAAGTGCAAAAACACTCGTAAACATTAAATAAATATTTTTGGTGGCTTATTTGTGTATTTGGACGATATTTTAATGAGAAATGATGTCAAATTTGTTAAAAATGTGCATAAACATGCTCAAATTCGTTTTTAATGCATTTTAATGCGATTTGATGTGAAATATAGGTCATAACTTGGAAATACAAGTGCAAAACCACTCGTAAACATTAAATAAACATTTTTGGTGGCTTATTTGTGTATTGGAACGATATTTGAATGAGAAATGCGGACAAATTGGTTAAAAATTTGCATAAACATGCTCAAATTCGTTTTTAATGCATTTTAATGTGGTTTGAAGTGAAATATAGGTCATAACATGGAAATACAAGTGCAAAAACACTCGTAAACATTAAATAAACATTTTTGGTGGCTTATTTGTGTATTTGGACGATATTTGAATCAGAATTGAGGCCAAATTGGTTAAAAATGTGCATAAACATGCTCAAATTCGTTGTTTATGCATTTTAATGCGATTTGAAGTGAAATATAGGTCTTAACATGCAAATACAAGTGCAAAAGCACTCGTAAAAATTAAATAAACATTTTTGGTGGCTTATTTGTGTATTAGGACGATATTTGAATGAGAAATGATGTCAAATTGGTTAAAAATGTGCATAAACATGCTCAAATTCGTTTGTAATGCATTTTAATGCGATTTGAAGTGAAATATAGGTCATAACATGCAAATACAAGTGCAAAAACACTCGTAAACATTAAATAAACATTTTTGGTGGCTTATTTGTGTATTAGGATGATATTTGAATGAGAAATGATGTCAAATTGGTTAAAAATGTGCATAAACATGCTCAAATTCGTTTGTAATGCATTTTAATGCGATTTGAAGTGAAATATAGGTCATAACATGCAAATACAAGTGCAAAAACACTCGTAAACATTAAATACACATTTTTTGGTGGCTTACTTGTGGATTTTGACGATATTTGAATCAGAATTGAGGCCAAATTGGTTAAAAATGTGCATAAACATGCTCAAATTCGTTTTTTAAAGCATTTTATTGCGATTTGAACTCAAATATTGGTCGTAACATGCAAATACAAGTGTCAAAACACTCGTAAACATTAAATAAATATTTTTGGTTGCTTATTAGTGTATTTGGAATATATTTGAATGAGAAATGAGGTCAAATTGGTTAGAAATATGCATAAACGTCCTCAAATTTGTTTTTAATGCATTTTAATGCGATTTGAAGTGAAATATAGGTCATAACAAGCAAATACAAGTGCAAAAACACACGTAAACATTAAATAAATATTTTTGGTGCCTTATTTGTGTATTTGGACGATATTTGAATCAGAATTGAGGCCAAATTGGTTAAAAATGTGCATAAACATGCTAAAATTCGTTTTTAATGCATTTTATTGCGATTTGAAGACAAATATAGGTCGTAACATGCAAATACAAGTGTCAAAACACTCGTAAACATTAAATAAATATTTTTGGTGCCTTATTTGTGTATTTGGACGATATTTGAATCAGAATTGAGGCCAAATTGGTTAAAAATGTGCATAAACATGCTAAAATTCGTTTTTAATGCATTTTATTGCGATTTGAAGACAAATATAGGTCGTAACATGCAAATACAAGTGTCAAAACACTCGTAAACATTAAATAAATATTTCTTGGTGGCTTATTTGTGTATTTGGATGATATTTGAATCAGAATTGAGGCCAAATTGGTTAAAAATGTGCATAAATATGCTCAAATTCGTTTTTAATGCATTTTAATGCGTTTGAAGTGAAATATAGGTCATAACGTGGAAATACAAGTGCAAAAACACACGTAAACATTAAATAAATATTTTTGGTGGCTTATTTGTGTATTTGGACGATATTTGAATGAGAAATGAGGTCAAATTGGTTAAAAATGTGCATAATCATGCTCAAATTCATTTTTAATGCATTTTAATGCGGTTTGCAGTGAAATATAGGTCATAACAAGCAAATACAAGTGCAAAAACACACGTAAACATTAAATAAATATTTTTGGTGGCTTATTTGTGTATTTGGACGATATTTGAATGAGAAATGAGGTCAAATTGGCTAAAAATGTGCATAAACATGCTCAAATTCATTTTTAATGCATTTTATTGCGATTTGAAGACAAATATAGGTCGTAACATGCAAATACAAGTGTCAAAACACTCGTAAACATTAAATAAATATTTTTGGTGGCTTATTAGTGTATTTGGAATATATTTGAATGAGAAATGAGGTCAAATTGGTTAGAAATATGCATAAACGTGCTCAAATTCGTTTTTAATGCATTTTAATGCGATTTGAAGTGAAATATAGGTCTTAACATGCAAATACAAGTGCAAAAACACACGTAAACATTAAATAAACATTTTTGATGGCTTATTTGTGTATTTGGACGATATTTGAATCAGAATTGAGGCCAAATTGGTTAAAAATGTGCATAAACATGCTCAAATTCGTTTTTAATGCATTTTAATGCGATTTGAAGTGAAATATAGGCCATAACCTGGAAATACAAGTGCAAAAACACACGTAAACATTAAATAAATATTTTTGGTGGCTTATTTGTGTATTTGGACGATATTTGAATGAGAAATGAGGTCAAATTGGCTAAAAATGTGCATAAACATGCTCAAATTCATTTTTAATGCATTTTAATGCCATTTCAGTGAAATATAGGTCATAACATGCAAATACAAGTGCAAAAACACACGTAAACATTAAATAAATATTTTTTGGTGGCTTATTTGTGTATTTGGATGATATTTGAATCAGAATTGAGGCCAAATTGGTTAAAAATGTGCATAAATATGCTCAAATTCGTTTTTAATGCATTTTAATGCGTTTGAAGTGAAATATAGGTCATAACGTGGAAATACAAGTGCAAAAACACACGTAAACATTAAATAAATATTTTTGGTGGCTTATTTGTGTATTTGGACGATATTTGAATGAGAAATGAGGTCAAATTGGTTAAAAATGTGCATAATCATGCTCAAATTCATTTTTAATGCATTTTAATGCGGTTTGCAGTGAAATATAGGTCATAACAAGCAAATACAAGTGCAAAAACACACGTAAACATTAAATAAATATTTTTGGTGGCTTATTTGTGTATTTGGACGATATTTGAATCAGAATTGAGGCCAAATTGGTTAAAAATGTACATAAACATGCTCAAATTCGTTTTTAATGCATTTGATTGCGATTTGAAGACAAATATAGGTCGTAACATGCAAATACAAGTGTCAAAACACTCGTAAACATTAAATAAATATTTTTGGTTCCTTATTAGTGTATTTGGAATATATTTGAATGAGAAATGAGGTCAAATTGGTTAGAAATATGCATAAACGTCCTCAAATTTGTTTTTAATGCATTTTAATGCGATTTGAAGTGAAATATAGGTCATAACAAGCAAATACAAGTGCAAAAACACACGTAAACATTAAATAAATATTTTTGGTGGCTTATTTGTGTATTTGGACGATATTTGAATCAGAATTGAGGCCAAATTGGTTAAAAATGTGCATAAACATGCTCAAATTCGTTTTTAATGCATTTGATTGCGATTTGAAGACAAATATAGGTCGTAACATGCAAATACAAGTGTCAAAACACTCGTAAACATTAAATAAATATTTTTGGTTGCTTATTAGTGTATTTGGAATATATTTGAATGAGAAATGAGGTCAAATTGGTTAGAAATATGCATAAACGTCCTCAAATTTGTTTTTAATGCATTTTAATGCGATTTGAAGTGAAATATAGGTCATAACAAGCAAATACAAGTGCAAAAACACTCGTAAACATTAAATAAATATTTTTGGTGCCTTATTTGTGTATTTGGACGATATTTGAATCAGAATTGAGGCCAAATTGGTTAAAAATGTGCATAAACATGCTCAAAGTCGTTTTTAATGCATTTTATTGCGATTTGAAGACAAATATAGGTCGTAACATGCAAATACAAGTGTCAAAACACTCGTAAACATTAAATAAATATTTTTGGTGGCTTATTAGTGTATTTGGAATATATTTGAATGAGAATTGAGGCCAAATTGGTTAAAAATGTGCATAAACATGCTCAAATTCGTTTTTAATGCATTTTAATGCGATTTAAAGTGAAATATAGGTCATAACATGGAAATACAAGTGCAAAAACACACGTAAATATTAAATAAACATTTTTGGTGGCTTACTTGTGGATTTGGACGATATTTGAATCAGAATTGAGGCCAAATTGGTTAAAAATGTGCATAAACATGCTCAAACTCTTTTTTAATGCATTTTATTGCGATTTGAAGTCAAATATTGGTCGTAACATGCAAATACAAGTGGAAAAATACACGTAAACATTAAATAAACATTTTTTGGTGGCTTATTTGTGTATTTGGACGATATTTGAAACAGAATTGAGGCCAAATTGGTTAAAAATGTGCATAAACGTCCTCAAATTCGTTTTTAATGCATTTGATTGCGATTTGAAGACAAATATAGGTCGTAACATGCAAATACAAGTGTCAAAACACTCGTAAACATTAAATAAATATTTTTGGTTGCTTATTAGTGTATTTGGAATATATTTGAATGAGAAATGAGGTCAAATTGGTTAGAAATATGCATAAACGTGCTCAAATTCGTTTTTAATGCATTTTAATGCGATTTGAAGTGAAATATAGGTCTTAACATGCAAATACAAGTGCAAAAACACACGTAAATATTAAATAAACATTTTTGGTGGCTTACTTGTGGATTTGGACGATATTTGAATCAGAATTGAGGCCAAATTGGTTAAAAATGTGCATAAACATGCTCAAATTCGTTTTTAATGCATTTTATTGCGATTTGAACTCAAATATTGGTCGTAACATGCACATACAAGTACAAAAATACTCGTAAACATTAAATAAACATTTTTTGTGGCTTATTTGTGTATTTGGACGATATTTGAATGAGAAATGAGGTCAAATTGGTTAAAAATGTGCATAAAGATGCTCAAATTCTTTTTTAATGCATTTTAATGCCATTTGAAGTGAAATATAGGTCGTAACATGGAAATACAAGTGCAAAAACATCCTCAAATTCGTTTTTAATGCATTTGAATGCGATTTGAAGTGAAATATAGGTCTTAACATGCAAATACAAGTGCAAAAACACTCGTAAATATTAAATAAACATTTTTGGTGGCTTATTTGTGTATTAGGACGATATTTGAATGAGAAATGATGTCAAATTTGTTAAAAATGTGCATAAACATGCTCAAATTCGTTTTTAATGCATTTGATTGCGATTTGAAGACAAATATAGGTCGTAACATGCAAATACAAGTGTCAAAACACTCGTAAACATTAAATAAATATTTTTGGTTGCTTATTAGTGTATTTGGAATATATTTGAATGAGAAATGAGGTCAAATTGGTTAGAAATATGCATAAACGTCCTCAAATTTGTTTTTAATGCATTTTAATGCGATTTGAAGTGAAATATAGGTCATAACAAGCAAATACAAGTGCAAAAACACTCGTAAACATTAAATAAATATTTTTGGTGCCTTATTTGTGTATTTGGACGATATTTGAATCAGAATTGAGGCCAAATTGGTTAAAAATGTGCATAAACATGCTCAAATTCGTTTTTAATGCATTTTATTGCGATTTGAAGACAAATATAGGTCGTAACATGCAAATACAAGTGTCAAAACACTCGTAAACATTAAATAAATATTTTTGGTGGCTTATTAGTGTATTTGGAATATATTTGAATGAGAATTGAGGCCAAATTGGTTAAAAATGTGCATAAACATGCTCAAATTCGTTTTTAATGCATTTTAATGCGATTTAAAGTGAAATATAGGTCATAACATGGAAATACAAGTGCAAAAACACACGTAAATATTAAATAAACATTTTTGGTGGCTTACTTGTGGATTTGGACGATATTTGAATCAGAATTGAGGCCAAATTGGTTAAAAATGTGCATAAATATGCTCAAATTCGTTTTTAATGCATTTTATTGCGATTTGAACTCAAATATTGGTCGTAACATGCACATACAAGTACAAAAATACTCGTAAACATTAAATAAACATTTTTTGTGGCTTATTTGTGTATTTGGACGATATTTGAATGAGAAATGAGGTCAAATTGGTTAAAAATGTGCATAAAGATGCTCAAATTCTTTTTTAATGCATTTTAATGCCATTTGAAGTGAAATATAGGTCGTAACATGGAAATACAAGTGCAAAAACATCCTCAAATTCGTTTTTAATGCATTTGAATGCGATTTGAAGTGAAATATAGGTCTTAACATGCAAATACAAGTGCAAAAACACTCGTAAATATTAAATAAACATTTTTGGTGGCTTATTTGTGTATTAGGACGATATTTGAATGAGAAATGATGTCAAATTTGTTAAAAATGTGCATAAACATGCTCAAATTCGTTTTTAATGCATTTTAATGCGGTTTGAAGTGAAATATAGGTCATAACAAGCAAATACAAGTGCAAAAACACACGTAAACATTAAATAAACATTTTTGGTGGCTTATTTGTGTATTAGGACGATATTTGAATGAGAAATGATGTCAAATTTGTTAAAAATGTGCATAAACATGCTCAAATTCGTTTTTAATGCATTTTAATGCGATTTGATTTGAAATATAGGTCATAACTTGGAAATACAAGTGCAAAAACACTCGTAAACATTAAATAAACATTTTTGGTGGCTTATTTGTGTATTTGAACGATATTTGAATGAGAAATGCGGTCAAATTGGTTAAAAATTTGCATAAACATGCTCAAATTCGTTTTTAATGCATTTTAATGCGGTTTGAAGTGAAATATAGGTCATAACAAGCAAATACAAGTGCAAAAACACACGTAAACATTAAATAAACATTTTTGGTGGCTTATTTGTGTATTTGGACGATATTTGAATCAGAATTGAGGCCAAATTGGCTAAAAATGTGCATAAACATGCTCAAATTCGTTGTTTATGCATTTTAATGCGATTTGTAGTGAAATATAGGTCTTAACATGCAAATACAAGTGCAAAAACACTCGTAAAAATTAAATAAACATTTTTGGTGGCTTATTTGTGTATTAGGACGATATTTGAATGAGAAATGATGTCAAATTGGTTAAAAATGTGCATAAACATGCTCAAATTCGTTTGTAATGCATTTTAATGCGATTTGAAGTGAAATATAGGTCATAACATGCAAATACAAGTGCAAAAACACTCGTAAACATTAAATAAACATTTTTGGTGGCTTATTTGTGTATTAGGAGGATATTTGAATGAGAAATGATGTCAAATTGGTTAAAAATGTGCATAAACATGCTCAAATTCGTTTGTAATGCATTTTAATGCGATTTGAAGTGAAATATAGGTCATAACATGCAAATACTAGTGCAAAAACACTCGTAAACATTAAATACACATTTTTTGGTGGCTTATTTGTGTATTTGGACGATATTTGAATGAGAAATGAGGCCAAATTGGTTAAAAATGTGCATAAACATGCTCAAATTCGTTTTTAATGCATTTTAATGCGGTTTGAAGTGAAATATAGGTCATAACAAGCAAATACAAGTGCAAAAACACACGTAAACATTAAATAAACATTTTTGGTGGCTTATTTGTGTATTTGGACGATATTTGAATCAGAATTGAGGCCAAATTGGTTAAAAATGTGCATAAACATGCTCAAATTCGTTTTTAATGCATTTTAATGCGATTTAAAGTGAAATATAGGTCATAACATGGAAATACAAGTGCAAAAACACACGTAAATATTAAATAAACATTTTTGGTGGCTTACTTGTGGATTTTGACGATATTTGAATCTGAATTGAGGCCAAATTGGTTAAAAATGTGCATAAACATGCTCAAATTCGTTTTTTAAAGCATTTTATTGCGATTTGAACTCAAATATTGGTCGTAACATGCACATACAAGTGCAAAAATACTCGTAAACATTAAATAAACATTTTTTGTGGCTTATTTGTGTATTTGGACGATATTTGAATGAGAAATGAGGTCAAATTGGTTAAAAATGTGCATAAACGTGCTCAAATTCTTTTTTAATGCATTTTAATGCCATTTGAAGTGAAATATAGGTCGTAACATGGAAATACAAGTGCAAAAACAGTCGTAAACATTAAATAAACATTTTTCGTGGCTTATTTATGTATTTGGCCGATATCTGAATCAGAATTGAGGCCAAATTTGTTAAAAATGTGCATAAACATGCTTAAATTCGTTTTTAATGCATTTTATTGCGATTTGAAGACAAATATAGGTCGTAACATGCAAATACAAGTGTCAAAACACTCGTAAACATTAAATAAATATTCTTGGTGGCTTATTAGTGTATTTGGAATATATTTGAATGAGAAATGAGGTCAAATTGGTTAGAAATATGCATAAACGTGCTCAAATTCGTTTTTAATGCATTTTAATGCGATTTGAAGTGAAATATAGGTCTTAACATGCAAATACAAGTGCAAAAACACACGTAAACATTAAATAAATATTTTTGGTGGCTTATTTGTGTATTTGGACGATATTTGAATCAGAATTCAGGACAAATTGGTTAAAAATGTGCATAAACATGCTCAAATTCGTTTTTAATGCATTTTATTGCGATTTGAAGACAAATATAGGTCGTAACATGCAAATACAAGTGTCAAAACACTCGTAAACATTAAATAAATATTTTTGGTGGCTTATTAGTGTATTTGGAAGATATTTGAATCAGAATTGAGGCCAAATTGGTTAAAAATGTGCATAAACATGCTCAAATTCATTTTTAATGCATTTTAATGCCATTTGAGTGAAATATAGGTCATAACATGCAAATACAAGTGCAAAAACACACGTAAACATTAAATAAACATTTTTTGGTGGCTTATTTGTGTATTTGGATGATATTTGAATCAGAATTGAGGCCAAATTGGTTAAAAATGTGCATAAATATGCTCAAATTCGTTTTTAATGCATTTTAATGCGTTTGAAGTGAAATATAGGTCATAACGTGGAAATACAAGTGCAAAAACACACGTAAACATTAAATAAATATTTTTGGTGGCTTATTTGTGTATTTGGACGATATTTGAATGAGAAATGAGGTCAAATTGGTTAAAAATGTGCATAAACATGCTCAAATTCATTTTTAATGCATTTTAATGCGGTTTGAAGTGAAATATAGGTCATAACAAGCAAATACAAGTGCAAAAACACACGTAAACATTAAATAAATATTTTTGGTGGCTTATTTGTGTATTTGGATGATATTTGAATCAGAATTGAGGCCAAATTGGTTAAAAATGTACATAAACATGTTCAAATTCGTTTTTAATGCATTTGATTGCGATTTGAAGACAAATATAGGTCGTAACATGCAAATACAAGTGTCAAAACACTCGTAAACATTAAATAA
This sequence comes from Bolboschoenus planiculmis, assembly GCA_031770325.1. NCBI lineage: Eukaryota > Viridiplantae > Streptophyta > Magnoliopsida > Poales > Cyperaceae > Bolboschoenus > Bolboschoenus planiculmis. The sequence continues at coordinate 19,439 of JARDWJ010000130.1, read as the reverse complement.
ATATTTTTGGTTGCTTATTAGTGTATTTGGAATATATTTGAATGAGAAATGAGGTCAAATTGGTTAGAAATATGCATAAACGTCCTCAAATTTGTTTTTAATGCATTTTAATGCGATTTGAAGTGAAATATAGGTCATTACAAGCAAATACAAGTGCAAAAACACACGTAAACATTAAATAAATATTTTTGGTGCCTTATTTCTGTATTTGGACGATATTTGAATCAGAATTGAGGCCAAATTGGTTAAAAATGTGCATAAACATGCTCAAATTCGTTTTTAATGCATTTTATTGCGATTTGAAGACAAATATAGGTCGTAACATGCAAATACAAGTGTCAAAATACTCGTAAACATTAAATAAATATTTTTGGTGTCTTATTAGTGTATTTGGAATATATTTGAATGAGAATTGAGGCCAAATTGGTTAAAAATGTGCATAAACATGCTCAAATTCGTTTTTAATGCATTTTAATGCGATTTAAAGTGAAATATAGGTCATAACATGGAAATACAAGTGCAAAAACACACGTAAATATTAAATAAACATTTTTGGTGGCTTACTTGTAGATTTTGACGATATTTGAATCAGAATTGAGGCCAAATTGGTTAAAAATGTGCATAAACATGCTCAAATTCGTTTTTAATGCATTTTATTGCGATTTGAACTCAAATATTGGTCGTAACATGCACATACAAGTACAAAAATACTCGTAAACATTAAATAAACATTTTTTGTGGCTTATTTGTGTATTTGGACGATATTTGAATGAGAAATGAGGTCAAATTGGTTAAAAATGTGCATAAAGATGCTCAAATTCTTTTTTAATGCAGTTTAATGCCATTTGAAGTGAAATATAGGTCGTAACATGGAAATACAAGTGCAAAAACATGCTCAAATTCGTTTTTAATGCATTTGAATGCGATTTGAAGTGAAATATAGGTCTTAACATGCAAATACAAGTGCAAAAACACTCGTAAATATTAAATAAACATTTTTGGTGGCTTATTTGTGTATTAGGACGATATTTGAATGAGAAATGATGTCAAATTTGTTAAAAATGTGCATAAACATGCTCAAATTCGTTTTTAATGCATTTTAATGCGATTTGATGTGAAATATAGGTCATAACTTGGAAATACAAGTGCAAAAACACTCGTAAACATTAAATAAACATTTTTGGTGGCTTATTTGTGTATTTGAACGATATTTGAATGAGAAATACGGTCAAATTGGTTAAAAATGTGCATAAACATGCTCAAATTCGTTTTTAATGCATTTTAATGCGGTTTGAAGTGAAATATAGGTCATAACAAGCAAATACAAGTGCAAAAACACACGTAAACATTAAATAAACATTTTTGGTGGCTTATTTGTGTATTTGGACGATATTTGAATCAGAATTGAGGCCAAATTGGCTAAAAATGTGCATAAACATGCTCAAATTCGTTGTTAATGCATTTTAATGCGATTTGAAGTGAAATATAGGTCTTAACATGCAAATACAAGTGCAAAAACACTCGTAAAAATTAAATAAACATTTTTGGTGGCTTATTTGTGTATTAGGACGATATTTGAATGAGAAATGATGTCAAATTGGTTAAAAATGTGCATAAACATGCTCAAATTCGTTTGTAATGCATTTTAATGCGATTTGAAGTGAAATATAGGTCATAACATGCAAATACAAGTGCAAAAACACTCGTAAACATTAAATACACATTTTATGGTGGCTTATTTGTGTATTTGGAGGATATTTGAATGAGAAATGAGGCCAAATTGGTTAAAAATGTGCATAAACATGCTCAAATTCGTTTTTAATGCATTTTAATGCGGTTTGAAGTGAAATATAGGTCATAACAAGCAAATACAAGTGCAAAAACACACGTAAACATTAAATAAACATTTTTGGTGGCTTATTTGTGTATTTGGACGATATTTGAATCAGAATTGAGGCCAAATTGGTTAAAAATGTGCATAAACATGCTCAAATTCGTTTTCAATGCATTTTATTGCGATTTGAACTCAAATATTGGTCGTAACATGCAAATACAAGTCCAAAAACACTCGTAAACATTAAATACACATTTTTTGGTGGCTTATTTGTGTATTTGGACGATATTTGAATGAGAAATGAGGCCAAATTGGTTTAAAATGTGCATAAATATGCTCAAATTCGTTTTTAATGCATTTTAATGCGGTTTGAAGTGAAATATAGGTCATAACATTCAAATACAAGTGCAAAAACACTCGTAAACATTAAATAAACATTTTTGGTGGCTTATTTGTGTATATTTGAACGATATTTGAAAGAGAAATGTTGTCAAATTGGTTAAAAATGTGCATAAACATGCTCAAATTCGTTGTTAATGCATTTTAATGCGATTTGAAGAGAAATATAGGTCTTAACACGCAAATACAGGTGCAAAAACACTCGTAAACATTAAATAAACATTTTTGGTGGCTTATTTGTGTATTAGGACGATATTTGAATGAGAAATGAGGTCAAATTGGTTAAAAATGTGCATAAACATGCTCAAATTCTTTTTTAATGCATTTTAATGCCATTTGAAGTGAAATATAGGTCGTAACATGGAAATACAAGTGCAAAAACATGCTCAAATTCGTTTTTAATGCATTTTAATGCGATTTGAAGTGAAATATAGGTCTTAACATGCAAATACAAGTGCAAAAACACACGTAAACATTAAATAAACATTTTTGGTGGCTTATTTGTGTATTTGGACGATATTTGAATCAGAATTGAGGCCAAATTGGTTAAAAATGTGCATAAACATGCTGAAATTCGTTTTTAATGCATTTTAATGCGATTTGAAGTGAAATATAGGTCATAACCTGGAAATACAAGTGCAAAAACACACGTAAACATTAAATAAATATTTTTGGTGGCTTATTTGTGTATTTGGACGATATTTGAATGAGAAATGAGGTCAAATTGGTTAAAAATGTGCATAAACATGCTCAAATTCATTTTTAATGCATTTTAATGCCATTTGAGTGAAATATAGGTCATAACATGCAAATACAAGTGCAAAAACACACGTAAACATTAAATAAACATTTTTTGGTGGCTTATTTGTGTATTTGGACGATATTTGAATCAGAATTGAGGCCAAATTGGTTAAAAATGTGCATAAACATGCTCAAATTCGTTTTTTATGCATTTTAATGCGTTTGAAGTGAAATATAGGTCATAACGTGGAAATACAAGTGCAAAAACACACGTAAACATTAAATAAATATTTTTGGTGGCTTCTTTGTGTATTTGGACGATATTTGAATGAGAAATGAGGTCAAATTGGTTAAAAATGTGCATAAACATGCTCAAATTCATTTTTAATGCATTTTATTGCCATTTGAGTGAAATATAGGTCATAACATGCAAATACAAGTGCAAAAACACTCGTAAACATTAAATAAATATTTTTGGTGGCTTATTAGTGTATTTGGAATATATTTGAATGAGAATTGAGGCCAAATTGGTTAAAAATGTGCATAAACATGCTCAAATTCGTTTTTAGTGCATTTTAATGCGATTTAAAGTGAAATATAGGTCATAACATGGAAATACAAGTGCAAAAACACACGTAAATATTAAATAAACATTTTTGGTGGCTTACTTGTGGATTTTGACGATATTTGAATCAGAATTGAAGCCAAATTGGTTAAAAATGTGCATAAACGTGCTCAAATTCGTTTTTAATTCATTTTATTGCGATTTGAACTCAAATATTGGTCGTAACATGCACATACAAGTGCAAAAATACTCGTAAACATTAAATAAACATTTTTTGTGGCTTATTTGTGTATTTCGACGATATCTGAATGAGAAATCAGGTCAAATTGGTTAAAAATATGCATAAACATGCTCAAATTCTTTTTTAATGCATTTTAATGCTATTTGAAGTGAAATATAGGTCGTAACATGCAAAAAACAAGTGCAAAAACATGCTCAAATTCGTTTTTAATGCATTTGAATGCGATTTGAAGTGAAATATAGGTCTTAACATGCAAATACAGGTGCAAAAACACTCGTAAACATTAAATAAACATTTTTGGTGGCTTATTTGTGTATTTGGAATATATTTGAATGAGAAATGATGTCAAATTTGTTAAAAATGTGCATAAACATGCTCAAATTAGTTTTTAATGCATTTTAATGCGATTTGATGTGAAATATAGGTCATAACTTGGAAATACAAGTGCAAAAACACTCGTAAACATTAAATAAACGTTTTTGGTAGCTTACTTGTGTATTTGAACGATATTTGAATGAGAAATGCGGTCAAATTGGTTAAAAATGTGCATAAACATGCTCAAATTCGTTTTTAATGCATTTTAATGCGGTTTGAAGTGAAATATAGGTCTTAACATGCAAATACAAGTGCAAAAACACTCGTAAACATTAAATAAACATTTTTGGTGGCTTATTTGTGTATTAGGACTATATTTGAATGAGAAATGATGTCAAATTAGTTAAAAATGTGCATAAACATGCTCAAATTCGTTTGTAAAGCATTTTAATGCGATTTGATGTGAAATATAGGTCATAACTTGGAAATACAAGTGCAAAAACACTCGTAAACATTAAATAAATATTTTTGGTGGCTTATTTGTGTATTTGGACGATATTTGAATCAGAATTGAGGCCAAATTGGTTAAAAATGTACATAAACATGTTCAAATTCGTTTTTAATGCATTTGATTGCGATTTGAAGACAAATATAGGTCGTAACATGCAAATACAAGTGTCAAAACACTCGTAAACATTAAATAAATATTTTTGGTTGCTTATTAGTGTATTTGGAATATATTTGAATGAGAAATGAGGTCAAATTGGTTAGAAATATGCATAAACGTCCTCAAATTTGTTTTTAATGCATTTTAATGCGATTTGAAGTGAAATATAGGTCATAACAAGCAAATACAAGTGCAAAAACACACGTAAACATTAAATAAATATTTTTGGTGCCTTATTTCTGTATTTGGACGATATTTGAATCAGAATTGAGGCCAAATTGGTTAAAAATGTGCATAAACATGCTAAAATTCGTTTTTAATGCATTTTATTGCGATTTGAAGACAAATATAGGTCGTAACATGCAAATACAAGTGTCAAAATACTCGTAAACATTAAATAAATATTTTTGGTATCTTATTAGTGTATTTGGAATATATTTGAATGAGAATTGAGGCCAAATTGGTTAAAAATGTGCATAAACATGCTCAAATTCGTTTTTAATGCATTTTAATGCGATTTAAAGTGAAATATAGGTCATAACATGGAAATACAAGTGCAAAAACACACGTAAATATTAAATAAACATTTTTGGTGGCTTACTTGTAGATTTTGACGATATTTGAATCAGAATTGAGGCCAAATTGGTTAAAAATGTGCATAAACATGCTCAAATTCGTTTTTAATGCATTTTATTGCGATTTGAACTCAAATATTGGTCGTAACATGCACATACAAGTACAAAAATACTCGTAAACATTAAATAAACATTTTTTGTGGCTTATTTGTGTATTTGGACGATATTTGAATGAGAAATGAGGTCAAATTGGTTAAAAATGTGCATAAAGATGCTCAAATTCTTTTTTAATGCATTTTAATGCCATTTGAAGTGAAATATAGGTCGTAACATGGAAATACAAGTGCAAAAACATGCTCAAATTCGTTTTTAATGCATTTGAATGCGATTTGAAGTGAAATATAGGTCTTAACATGCAAATACAAGTGCAAAAACACTCGTAAATATTAAATAAACATTTTTGGTGGCTTATTTGTGTATTAGGACGATATTTGAATGAGAAATGATGTCAAATTTGTTAAAAATGTGCATAAACATGCTCAAATTCGTTTTTAATGCATTTTAATGCGATTTGATGTGAAATATAGGTCATAACTTGGAAATACAAGTGCAAAAACACTCGTAAACATTAAATAAACATTTTTGGTGGCTTATTTGTGTATTTGAACGATATTTGAATGAGAAATGCGGTCAAATTGGTTAAAAATGTGCATAAACATGCTCAAATTCGTTTTTAATGCATTTTAATGCGGTTTGAAGTGAAATATAGGTCATAACAAGCAAATACAAGTGCAAAAACACACGTAAACATTAAATAAACATTTTTGGTGGCTTATTTGTGTATTAGGACGATATTTGAATCAGAATTGAGGCCAAATTGGCTAAAAATGTGCATAAACATGCTCAAATTCGTTGTTAATGCATTTTAATGCGATTTGAAGTGAAATATAGGTCTTAACATGCAAATACAAGTGCAAAAACACTCGTAAAAATTAAATAAACATTTTTGGTGGCTTATTTGTGTATTAGGACGATATTTGAATGAGAAATGATGTCAAATTGGTTAAAAATGTGCATAAACATGCTCAAATTCGTTTGTAATGCATTTTAATGCGATTTGAAGTGAAATATAGGTCATAACATGCAAATACAAGTGCAAAAACACTCGTAAACATTAAATACACATTTTATGGTGGCTTATTTGTGTATTTGGACGATATTTGAATGAGAAATGAGGCCAAATTGGTTAAAAATGTGCATAAACATGCTCAAATTCGTTTTTAATGCATTTTAATGCGGTTTGAAGTGAAATATAGGTCATAACAAGCAAATACAAGTGCAAAAACACACGTAAACATTAAATAAACATTTTTGGTGGCTTATTTGTGTATTTGGACGATATTTGAATCAGAATTGAGGCCAAATTGGTTAAAAATGTGCATAAACATGCTCAAATTCGTTTTCAATGCATTTTATTGCGATTTGAACTCAAATATTGGTCGTAACATGCAAATACAAGTCCAAAAACACTCGTAAACATTAAATACACATTTTTTGGTGGCTTATTTGTGTATTTGGACGATATTTGAATGAGAAATGAGGCCAAATTGGTTAAAAATGTGCATAAATATGCTCAAATTCGTTTTTAATGCATTTTAATGCGGTTTGAAGTGAAATATAGGTCATAACATTCAAATACAAGTGCAAAAACACTCGTAAACATTAAATAAACATTTTTGGTGGCTTATTTGTGTATTTGAACGATATTTGAATGAGAAATGTTGTCAAATTGGTTAAAAATGTGCATAAACATGCTAAAATTCGTTGTTAATGCATTTTAATGCGATTTGAAGAGAAATATAGGTCTTAACACGCAAATACAGGTGCAAAAACACTCGTAAACATTAAATAAACATTTTTGGTGGCTTATTTGTGTATTAGGACGATATTTGAATGAGAAATGAGGTCAAATTGGTTAAAAATGTGCATAAACATGCTCAAATTCTTTTTTAATGCATTTTAATGCCATTTGAAGTGAAATATAGGTCGTAACATGGAAATACAAGTGCAAAAACATGCTCAAATTCGTTTTTAATGCATTTTAATGCGATTTGAAGTGAAATATAGGTCTTAACATGCAAATACAAGTGCAAAAACACACGTAAACATTAAATAAACATTTTTGGTGGCTTATTTGTGTATTTGGACGATATTTGAATCAGAATTGAGGCCAAATTGGTTAAAAATGTGCATAAACATGCTGAAATTCGTTTTTAATGCATTTTAATGCGATTTGAAGTGAAATATAGGTCATAACCTGGAAATACAAGTGCAAAAACACACGTAAACATTAAATAAATATTTTTGGTGGCTTCTTTGTGTATTTGGACGATATTTGAATGAGAAATGAGGTAAAATTGGTTAAAAATGTGCATAAACATGCTCAAATTCATTTTTAATGCATTTTAATGCCATTTGAGTGAAATATAGGTCATAACATGCAAATACAAGTGCAAAAACACACGTAAACATTAAATAAACATTTTTTGGTGGCTTATTTGTGTATTTGGACGATATTTGAATCAGAATTGAGGCCAAATTGGTTAAAAATGTGCATAAACATGCTCAAATTCGTTTGTAAAGCATTTTAATGCGATTTGATGTGAAATATAGGTCATAACTTGGAAATACAAGTGCAAAAACACTCGTAAACATTAAATAAATATTTTTGGTGGCTTATTTGTGTATTTGGACGATATTTGAATCAGAATTGAGGCCAAATTGGTTAAAAATGTACATAAACATGTTCAAATTCGTTTTTAATGCATTTGATTGCGATTTGAAGACAAATATAGGTCGTAACATGCAAATACAAGTGTCAAAACACTCGTAAACATTAAATAAATATTTTTGGTTGCTTATTAGTGTATTTGGAATATATTTGAATGAGAAATGAGGTCAAATTGGTTAGAAATATGCATAAACGTCCTCAAATTTGTTTTTAATGCATTTTAATGCGATTTGAAGTGAAATATAGGTCATAACAAGCAAATACAAGTGCAAAAACACACGTAAACATTAAATAAATATTTTTGGTGCCTTATTTCTGTATTTGGACGATATTTGAATCAGAATTGAGGCCAAATTGGTTAAAAATGTGCATAAACATGCTAAAATTCGTTTTTAATGCATTTTATTGCGATTTGAAGACAAATATAGGTCGTAACATGCAAATACAAGTGTCAAAATACTCGTAAACATTAAATAAATATTTTTAGTGTCTTATTAGTGTATTTGGAATATATTTGAATGAGAATTGAGGCCAAATTGGTTAAAAATGTGCATAAACATGCTCAAATTCGTTTTTAATGCATTTTAATGCGATTTAAAGTGAAATATAGGTCATAACATGGAAATACAAGTGCAAAAACACACGTAAATATTAAATAAACATTTTTGGTGGCTTACTTGTAGATTTTGACGATATTTGAATCAGAATTGAGGCCAAATTGGTTAAAAATGTGCATAAACATGCTCAAATTCGTTTTTAATGCATTTTATTGCGATTTGAACTCAAATATTGGTCGTAACATGCACATACAAGTACAAAAATACTCGTAAACATTAAATAAACATTTTTTGTGGCTTATTTGTGTATTTGGACGATATTTGAATGAGAAATGAGGTCAAATTGGTTAAAAATGTGCATAAAGATGCTCAAATTCTTTTTTAATGCATTTTAATGCCATTTGAAGTGAAATATAGGTCGTAACATGGAAATACAAGTGCAAAAACATGCTCAAATTCGTTTTTAATGCATTTGAATGCGATTTGAAGTGAAATATAGGTCTTAACATGCAAATACAAGTGCAAAAACACTCGTAAATATTAAATAAGCATTTTTGGTGGCTTATTTGTGTATTAGGACGATATTTGAATGAGAAATGATGTCAAATTTGTTAAAAATGTGCATAAACATGCTCAAATTCGTTTTTAATGCATTTTAATGCGATTTGATGTGAAATATAGGTCATAACTTGGAAATACAAGTGCAAAAACACTCGTAAACATTAAATAAACATTTTTGGTGGCTTATTTGTGTATTTGAACGATATTTGAATGAGAAATGCGGTCAAATTGGTTAAAAATGTGCATAAACATGCTCAAATTCGTTTTTAATGCATTTTAATGCGGTTTGAAGTGAAATATAGGTCATAACAAGCAAATACAAGTGCAAAAACACACGTAAACATTAAATAAACATTTTTGGTGGCTTATTTGTGTATTTGGACGATATTTGAATCAGAATTGAGGCCAAATTGGCTAAAAATGTGCATAAACATGCTCAAATTCGTTGTTAATGCATTTTAATGCGATTTGAAGTGAAATATAGGTCTTAACATGCAAATACAAGTGCAAAAACACTCGTAAAAATTAAATAAACATTTTTGGTGGCTTATTTGTGTATTAGGACGATATTTGAATGAGAAATGATGTCAAATTGGTTAAAAATGTGCATAAACATGCTCAAATTCGTTTGTAATGCATTTTAATGCGATTTGAAGTGAAATATAGGTCATAACATGCAAATACAAGTGCAAAAACACTCGTAAACATTAAATACACATTTTATGGTGGCTTATTTGTGTATTTGGACGATATTTGAATGAGAAATGAGGCCAAATTGGTTAAAAATGTGCATAAACATGCTCAAATTCGTTTTTAATGCATTTTAATGCGGTTTGAAGTGAAATATAGGTCATAACAAGCAAATACAAGTGCAAAAACACACGTAAATATTAAATAAACATTTTTGGTGGCTTATTTGTGTATTTGGACGATATTTGAATCAGAATTGAGGCCAAATTGGTTAAAAATGTGCATAAACATGCTAAAATTCGTTTTCAATGCATTTTATTGCGATTTGAAGACAAATATAGGTCGTAACATGCAAATACAAGTGTCAAAATACTCGTAAACATTAAATAAATATTTTTGGTGTCTTATTAGTGTATTTGGAATATATTTGAATGAGAATTGAGGCCAAATTGGTTAAAAATGTGCATAAACATGCTCAAATTCGTTTTTAATGCATTTTAATGCGATTTAAAGTGAAATATAGGTCATAACATGGAAATACAAGTGCAAAAACACACGTAAATATTAAATAAACATTTTTGGTGGCTTACTTGTAGATTTTGACGATATTTGAATCAGAATTGAGGCCAAATTGGTTAAAAATGTGCATAAACATGCTCAAATTCGTTTTTAATGCATTTTATTGCGATTTGAACTCAAATATTGGTCGTAACATGCACATACTGTGCGGCCCTTTTTCGCGGCCCACGCGCGAGGCATCGGCGTCCTCGCTCACGGGGGAAGAAGGTGCAGGTACATCCCTGCGCGTGTTTGTGCGCTCAAGGACTTATTATTTAGGTGATTGTGGGAACTTTTATTTTCCGACGGGCGCAAGCCCCCGCCGTTAATTACCCCGGCTCTCGCCTCGGGAACCTCTGATTAATGGGCTAAACTAATTAAAAATATATGGATCAGATTTGTGGCTTTATTTCTTCCTTCCAATTTATTATAATGCATATTTTAAATAACCCAAAGGTATAACTTTGGACAATAAGACTAAAGACGTATGATCTAAAGTCAGAGAAACGTATAATTTCTCATAAATCAGAGATCGAGGATGTATAATCCTATTGATCTCACGGAGTTCGAATGTGAAGCGCACTGCCAACTCGATACTCAAAGAACCAGAGATGTTTGATCTCTAGAAAGATTCATGTCAAAGACAAGGACGTATAATCCTAAACAGTCTATTGGCCTTCCAAATCCCGAATCTGAAGCGCTATGCCAATTCGAAACCTGGGAAAATTGGAGGATCGGGAACATATAATTCTTTATCGATTTCCAAATGAGGTACATTAAACCTGAAGCGCACTGCCAATTTAATGTTCTCGAAACATGATTTGATATGATTTGGTATGTTGGTATGTTTTTACCAAGTTTTGGACTTATCTGCATATTTGGCATGTTTAGCCAAAGATTTGGACTTATTTGCATATTTGACATATTTTTGTCAAGAGTTTGGACATATTTGCATATTTGGCATATTTGGTCAAAGATTTAGACATATTTGCATATTTGACATATTTGGTCAAGAGTTTGGGCATATTTGCATATTTGACATGTTTGGTCAGAAGTTTGTGCATATTTGCATATTTGACATGTTTGGTCAGAAGTTTGGGCATATTTGCATATTTGACATGTTTGGTCAGATATTGGGTATATTTGCATATTTGACATGTTTGGTCAAATAATTGTATTTTTGACATATTTAGTTAAATGTTTGGGTATATTTGCATATTTGACATGTTTGGTCAAATATTTGAGCATAATTGTATTTTTGACATATTTAGTTAAGTATTTGGGTATATTTGCATATTTGACATGTTTGGTCAAATATTTGGGTATATTTGGATTTATTTGCATATTTGATATATTTAGTCAAAGATTTGGGCATATTGACATATTTTAAATATTTCAATTTATTTTATTAAAATATGACAAAATTTGGTTATTTTTGAATATTTTTGTCTTGTTTTATCAAGACATAATATAATCTGATTATTTTGAATATTTTGATTTATTTTATAACATGATTCAATCATTTTTGAATAATTTGATTTGTTTTATCATAATTTGATTATTTTGCAAATTTTGATTTGTTTTATCAACATGTGACATATTTTAATCATTTTTGAATATTTTGATTTGTTTTATCAAAACATGACATAATTTGATTATTTTTAATGTTTTGATTTGTTTCATCAAAGTTTAACATATTTAATCATTTTTAAATATTTTGATTTGTTTTATCATAATTTGATTATTTTGAATATTTTGATTTGCTTTATTAAAGTTTAACATATTTAATCATTTTTGAATATTTTAATTTGTTTTATCAAGATATAACATAATTTGATTATTTTGAATATTTTGATTTGTTTTATCAAAATATAACATAATTTGATTATTTTGAATATTTTGATTTGTTTTATAACATAATTTAATCATTTTTGAATATTTTGATTTTGTTTTATCATAATTTGATTATTTTGAATATTTTTGATTTATTTTATCAAAATATAACATGATTTGATTATTAAAAATATTTTTGATTTGTTTATGACATATTTTTAATTATCCTTGAACATTTTGATTTGCTTCATCAAAATATACATAATTTGATTATTTTAAAAATTGTTGATTTGTTTTATCATAATTTTCACTTATTTTTAAATATCTTATTTGGTATTTTGAATTTATTTTATACATATATCATATATTTTGAATTTTCTTTTATTTATAATAATAATAAAATAATAAAATAAATAAAAAAAAGGAAAAATAAAATCAAAATTGACATTTTATAGTCTTAAAAATATTCATAAATGAAATCATGATTTTTGATATATTTTTCATAATTTTTGGGCTTGAGAAATTATTTTTATTTGGTGTTTAAAGTTTATTTTCAAAACAGATTAATATGGGCCGTCAGATTCGGGCCCATGCATCAAGATCTGAACTTAAGTTCAGTTTTTAAAGCATCTTTTAAACTGGGCCGTTGGATCTCTGGCGCGCATCAAGCCTTCTCTGGGTTGTTTGAATTTCATCAAGATTCGCACTTTGAGATGCATCAATATTCGTGCTCATCCTCCCCGACACTGATCAAGGCCCTGCCGGCGTCGGATCTCCGATCAGGAGGCATGGCTGGCATCGCCGGAGCGTGGGGAGTCCATCGGTGGTGGTCTCGGCGGCGGCGGCGGCCTGGATCGCCGGAGATGGGGGTAACCATTTGGTTTCGGTTGAGAAGTTGGCTGAGATGAAATTTTGAGGAATTTGAGCTGATTTTTGACAAATTAACTCGAATTCTTTGTCATATAGCATCGCCAGAGCATGTTTAACAAGTTTTTAAGATTTAATTTGAGTTTAATCCATCAATTTTGCAGCTTTGGCCATTTGGTACCAAACTGGTTTCGGGACATTGGTACCAAATGGTATTTCATGGCTTTTCCTTGCAATTTTCTTCCAATTAACCCTCCAAACAGTGTCGTTTAGCATATTTGAACATGTTTGGATGATCAATTTCATCAATTTAGATGTGCATTGTCCTTTATGCACATTGGGTCATTTCTGTTTTATTTCCAATTTGGTTTTCCTTTGATTTCATCACATTCTTCTCAAATTGCATGTTTAAGTATATTTATTTGGGTCAATTGCATGTTTTAGAAAGGTTTTATACTAGATTTACATGTGGATTTCATTTGTATGTAAGTTAATTTCATTTTTTCCTTTTTTTTGGCATTTATTCCAGAATTAACTCAATTCTGATTTTTACAGATCCAATTTCAGGAATTCATAGAAAATCACAGAAAATACCAAAAATGGTAAAATTTGGTGAATGAATGCATTAAAACTTATTTTGTATGCCTATGAAATTTCAAGCTAATTGAATAATCAGAAAGCATGTTTTTTTGCATTTTTACCAGACTGGACAGAAATGCCCTTCCAGATTTATTAAAAATCAAATTTGGCTTAACCTATGGATTAAAGCCTGGTTTAATTATTCTAAACCCTTTAAAACATCACATGAGGTGTCATAAAGGTGAATTAATCAAGAAATTTTGGATTTTTGAATCAAAAGAAGAATGAACTTCTCAGTTTGACTCAAAGTTGACTTTTTTGGAGTTTTTGACAGATGAGATTGTAAAATTCATAACAATTCACAGAAAATTCCTAAAATTATAAAATTTATATGGTAAGTTGATATAAACCTAATCTACATGACTGTGAAATTTCATAAGAAATTAACAACCAGGCTGAGAGATATGGATTGATCTCTCAGCTGGCCAGAAACTGGAATTCACTGGACTCAAACCAGTACTGATGTTTATTGCTTTCCATTGCTCAATTAGGGTTCTGAGCCATCAAGCACATCATAGAAACATGAAAGAAGGAACTAAAGAGGGAAACAAAACCAATTTGCACCAAAATATCATATATTATAACAAATTGAAATACAATACACATATAAAACATGGAATTTTGTTTTTCCATGGAATTTTGACAGCATAACAGCTTGTATAAAGCCATTGTTGAGCTTTACACAGCCACTGCACATGTGCACAGGGCTTGAGAGAGAAAGGGGATGAACATGTGCCCATCCCCATGAAACCAGATTGGCATGTGCCAATTGGTTGAAGTACACTGTCAAATTCCATGGTGAACTCACCATGTGAGCTCCTGAGACTCAAGCTCAGCCACCAATTGAGCTCTGGAAGGAGGGAGGCACATGTGCACCTCCCCAGCCATGGGGCTAGCCATCTCACCCAGCAAGGTGAGACTGGCTCCTTGAGCTCAATTGGGACTGAGCCAAGCTCAAGGCTTGACTCCTATGTCCCTTACCTAGCTATTCAAGACTTGGTTTCTTCTCAGCTGGCTTTCTTTTTTTTTGTGGAAATTGGTGGAGTTGAGATTTTGGCAGGGTTTTGGCTATGTTGCTCTCTTCTCCTTTTTTCTTCTTCACTGGGGGTCTATTTATAGCCCAGAGGGCATGGTTTAAGCCTCAGGGCTGAGCTGGCATCATCCCAGCCCTTGGTTTGATCAAGTGGCCAGGATTGAGCCAGCCAGGCCTGTGCTGGCCTGAGGCTTGTCCTTGGAAGATTCCTCCAGCTAACTGGCGCTCAGAGCTCTCCATTGAGGTGCTTACATGTGTCCCTGACACAGGCCTGGGGAGAGAGAAGGAGCCGTTGGCTTTGTCTTCTTCCTTGGGTCAGTGTGTCATGCCTTTCGGGTGTGAGCATATCCCGAATATTCCTTGGCCTTGCTGGCGCTTGACATGTCACCAAGGTGTCACTGAGTGTGCCCGACGTGTCAATTTGGCTGCTTGAGTGCTGAGTTGTGCCAATTGACCACCCCCAGATCAGACTTGAGTGCCAAGTGGTGCACCTGTCAATTGAGTGCTTTTCACTCCAAATTGACACTTCAGGCAGCGTCGTGGAAGCATCTCGGAGCTCCCCCAGGTGTTGGCTTGGCCTCTCGAGCTCCCAATTGCCCTGTCACCTTCAAGGTCGAGGTACTTTCTCCTTCGATTTTCTCCTTGTTTACTTTACTATTTTCAATGCTGTTTGTGGCATTGGATTCCCCTTAGGGTGTAGATTAAGTCCCTAGAATGGTTTAAGCCAACTCGAACCATACACCCGAACTCCATTTTCGAAGCTCCACTGAGCTCTGGAGCTCGAGGAGGAAGAAAGGAGGGAGAGAGAGAGAAATTCAAAAGGTTTCTCTCGCTTGGGTTGGGTGCACGTGAACCGTGCTTTGGTTTCGGGCTTGTCAGAGGGAGGGAGCGCTTGCACCGCGCTCACCTCTCTTTCTCTTCTTTTCTTTTCGCTGGCCAAAGGGTCGCCTGGACACTGGGCCCCCTTGGCAGTGAGACTGAAGGAGAGGGGCCCAGCCGTCAGGTTTAATGAGACACAGCCCCAGCGAAAAACTGGGGGTTGGGCTGTGGGCTCGGTTCTTGTGCACCAACACGTATTGTCAGTGGGATGGTGCATGTGTGCTGGGTCCACGCAACTCACCTTTAACGTTTTGTGTGTATGACAGGCGGGTCCCAAGGGCAGAGATTGTGTTTGAGCTCCCCAGATTGCACCCAGAGTGTTGCACATCCCCCAAATTGCACCCAGAACTGTCTCCAGTTCTGATTTTGGTATTTTCTTTATTTCTTTTTCCATTTTATTTTATTTCTCATGTAAAAATTCACCAAAAATTACCAAAAAATCACAGAAAATATATTCCATGAATCTGTTATTTTAGATAATATTTTTGGTATTTTTGGGTGTGAAATTAGGCATTAATTTCACTTAAATCATTAATTGTATATGATTAGACATATTAATCTCATACAATTAATATCATGATTATTCCAAGGAATCATTTTTTTTTAATTCCAAGGGATAATATTTGGGGCATTTTTCATGAATGAATATTCATGATTTTTTTTTTTTTTTTTATTTGGCATGTTTAATTATATGAAATTGTTTCTTGACTTCATATAATTAGGGTTTTGTGCATACTTTTTTTTGCACACATGTATATATGTATTTTTGAAAGGGTGTTTGGCACAATTATTTCATGAAATTATTCTTTAATTTCAGGAAATATTTTTTGTGATTTAATAAATCATGAGATTGAACATAATTTCATGATCTAATATTTGACATGGCTATTTCATGAAATTGTTTCTTTAATTTCAAGAAATAATTTTATGAAATTGGACATAATTTCATAATTTCTAATCTTTGGCACAAAAATCACATGCAATTATATCATTAATTCCATGCAATTTAATTTGTGTATTTTTCTGGCAACTTTTAAACAGCAAACAAAGAGCCACCCACCAGAACTGGTCATGAGGCTTTGCTGGCCGAGAGGCCTGTTCTGGTGCCAATGTTTTCCTTTCTTTTTTTTTTTTTTAAAGAGCCTTGGGGAAACAAGGGTGTGTCCCTGTTCTTCAAGTTAGGGATTGGTGCACATGTGCCTCCCTGTCTCTCGTTTTATTGGCTTGTTATCCTGCTTCTTTTTTTTTTTTGAAGAAATGAGATTGGGCACATGTTCTTTCTCTTATTAAAGCACTGGGCACATGCCTTGTTGCTCCTTTGAAAAATCAGGATTGTTCCCGGTACAGGGGAGATGCTGCCGGATTTTTCTTTTTTCTTTTGCAAAGATTCTGTATTGCTTCTGAGCTTGTCATCCTTTATTTTGTGTTTTTCGCAGGATATTATGGCTTCCTTCCAGGGTCCTATGCCTTTATATTCACCGGGTCATTTCCCACCGCTCATGAAGGACCCGGCAGACTGGACACCCCAAGGCCCTGATCACACCGGCACATACAACATGATAGGGAACAACCTTGTCATGAGGGAGTATACTCCGTGTACAGTGAGGGTGTTGAGCCCGAGTGTCGGGACGACCAGCCCGCCTCCTTTGCACCTTCTGGGCACAGAGATGACGTCATATCGGGCGTGTCCTTGGGACGACAAGCGCGTGCTCCGCGGGGTTTTGGAAAGGCGCCCCCGACAAGTGGAGTGGGTTCAGTTCACCTTGCTTACAGAGGAAAGCATACTTAAACAAGCGGGGATTTACGAGGCGGTGTACCTCTCGCTTTTTGGATATACCCAGGACATATCCTTGTTTCGGGCATTCGCTGAGCGCTGGAGCTATGTCACGAACACCTTATTCACGGAGGATCGTGAGATGACTTTGAGTCTATGGGACCTCTCCCAGTTATCAGGGTTGCCGATTTATGGCCTTCCGTATGATGAGCATTGCCTCAGTGGAGTGGATCTCCTTAGCCTGAGGCCAGACGGGACCCCGATGTACCCGGCGTCTCTTCGTCAGGTATATAAGATTTATCATGAGATTTTAGGGGACCGAGAGGGTGTATCATTAGGCCAGTGGGTTTCTTACTTTGCCGATGCTCCGGCACATCCCCGTACTTCTTTTGCCGATCCTTGCGATCCTTTGGGAGTAGGACTAGCGACTGGTATTGTGCATAGGGGGTCCAAACCAGGTTTAGGGTCCATTACCACCAGGACTGTTGATGAGGAGACACTATTGACTGCCTTTCTATCATGGTGGCTATGCTACTTCGTCTTGCCCAGTTCTCCAGTTGGCAGGATTAGGCCCTCTTCATTTGTTGTGGCTAACATCTTGGCTCGGGGACATAGGGTTTCCCTAGCTATCCCAGCGTTGGCCAACATTTATCGATCTCTTCGCGGGTTAGTTTCCTCTCGCGATCCTTCTTTCAGTGGGGAGGTCATCCCCTTTCATTTCATTAGTGGTTGGCTTCATGCACATTGGTTGGGTCTTTATACCCCTGTTCTTTCTCAGGAGATACGGGTTATACTACCCTATTTGTCCGATATAGCTTGTGCTTCGGCATCATCCCTTTCTCCCAAGGATGCTCGCTATCGTTTCTTCCGTTCGCGAGGGGCACTCCAGAGATCTGAGGTACGCGCTTTTCCGCGTAGGATGCCCAGAGGCTCAGATAGGCTTGTCGTGGACATTCCACGGTCTAGATTGGTTCAGGGGATTCTAGAGGATTCGGCAGCCACTGAGTACCTTATCAGCATTCGGTGCGGCTTTTTGCCTTTACGCATCGGTGAGCACATTATCTTGGAGCCATACTTTCCTCATCGTTGTGCCCATCAGTTTGGATATGACCAGGGCGTTCCTGAGCTGCTGCCTCGTCCCGAGTCGCTTTCTGCAGACCTGGAGGGCCTGAGCAGGTGTTGGTCTTCCATACTTCGTGTGGGTACGGGTTCCCGGTTTACCATGCCTCGGGCTTCACGCTCAGAGGTGACTTTTACCGCCATGTATCATAGGTGGTATACCCACACCATATCTGCATATCAGGCGATACTCCCTGCCGATATGGCACGTGTGACTTGCCCACTGCCGGACAAAAGGAAAAATGAAAAGAAGCGGCGGAGATCTCCTTCCTCCTCCTCTTCTCGCGCCTTACTTGACTTTCAGGGCTTCGACAGCAGGGTGCCATCAGATTCTCCTATCGCTTCCCAGACAGGTGATATTACTTATGGCCTCTTTTATTTACCGTATTCATATCTCTAAGGTCTTTATTTGACTTCTTTATGATATACTGATGTCGGAGAAATCGCAGGAGGGTCGACCGACAGAGAGGCACCTGACTCCATCTTGGAGGAGCTCTTCATTTCTCGAGCGGGTTTGCCAGGTACTTATATTTGCAAGGTCCTTTATGTTCAGGGAAATGACCATTCTTCCCTTATATTCTCCTTGATTTGTTTCCAGGCTTTGAGAGCGCCGACCCTCCTACAACGGAGGTCAAGGAAAACTCATCTACCGCTTTTGAGGACGAGGCGGTCACAGGTATGATTCTGGCTTTAGAATCTTTTATTAAACCTTCTCCACATAATTTCCCTTGCTTATTTCGCTATTCTTGTAAATAGAAGGAAACTCGGAGAGTCCATTAGTACCGGTTCTCGGCGAAGAGT